>JAJMHH010000019.1:109507-128057 GCA_030582955.1 Osmozyma tolerans
AAAAAAAAAAAAAAAAAAAAAAAAAAAAAAAAAAAAAAAAAAAAAAAAAAAAAACACAGAAAGAAAAAAAAAAAAAAAAAAAAAAAAAAAAAAAAAAAAAAAAAAAAAAAATATTGAGGCGTTACTCGATTGATGACAATAGAGCGTTCCCTCTATCTGACAAGAATCTCCAATCAGATTTTTTTTTCAAATTTTTAAGCAAAACTTAAAATTTTGCTGTGTTCTATGATAAGAATTATATTTTTGTTCCTCGGTGTTTTTTTTTTTATCTTCTCTCTTTATATGTCTATCTATATATGTATATGTATATAAATATTTTTTGCCTTTGCGGTTGAGGCATGGTTCCCACTTATACTGCTTCAAGATAAATAAGTCGCGCCAGAATCGGTATTGGCACTACCGTGTGTTGTCCTCTCACAAACGGCGAGATTTTTTATAGATCAACAATATCAAGTCAGGAATTAAAGGGTTTCTACCAGAAGTTGTTGATTGGTTTCATCCTAGAGGCTGGCTTCTTCGCTCCCACTGAGAACTAACCCTCTGTGATAGGTCCGACACTACCCCTCATCCGTTTATTGCGTCGCTGTTCCCCTCATTCTTTTTGTTTTTTCTCAAACCAAAACATCAGGCTCATTCGGATTCGAAGCTAATCAATTTCTAGTCGAAAGAAAAGGTAGCAAACAATGGATTTCGAAGAGACCGAAGATATCAATGGCATCCGCTTTGCTTGGAACTGTTTCCCTTCCACAAAAGCGGAGATGGCAAAGGTCGTCGTGCCCACTGGTGTCTTGTATACTCCATTAAAGTACAGAGAAGATCTTCCTGTGGCCAATTACGACCCGATCTACTGTCAAAATGCCTCTTGCCGAAGCGTCTTGAACCCTTATTGTCAAATTGATCCCGCCGGTTTCTGGATCTGTCCCTTGTGTGGCACTCGTTCCCAATTGCCTGCTCACTACCAGGGCATATCCTCCGAGAACTTGCCAATTGAATTGAGTCCCCAATCCTCCACCGTGGAATACGTTACGGCAAAACCAGTTCAACAGCCTCCAATCTTCTTATATGTTGTTGACTTGTGCCAAGATGAGGACAACTTGCAGGCTTTGAAGGACACTTTGGTGTTGTCATTGTCCTGTTTGCCACCAAATGCTCTCGTTGGCTTAATAACATTCGGAACCATGGTCCAAGTGTACGACTTGGGCTCTAGCTCTGTCAACAAGTCTTACATCTTCCGTGGTAACAAAGATTACTCAGACAAGCAAGTTTCCGAAATGTTGAACAAGCCAATTGCTGTTCAGCCGGGCCAGATGGGCTTCCCTAACTCCTTGCAAAGATTTTTCTTACCGCTTGAAGAAATCGAGCTTGCCTTGACTTCCATCATAGAAAACTTGCAACCGGACCCTTGGCCAGTTGCTCATGGTGACAGACCTTTACGTGCTACTGGTTCGGCCATCAATGTTGCCACTAACTTGCTCGGTAACACCTTCTCCGGCTTCGGTGCTCGTATCTTCTTGTTCTCGGCTGGTTCTTGTACGTTAGACCCAGGTAAAATCGTCAACAACAAGTTGAAGGAGGCTATTAGGTCGCATTCTGATATCGACAAGGAGAGCGCTCCTCATTTCAAGAAAGCAGTCAAGTTCTACGACTCTATTGCCGCCAAAGCTGTCAAGAACGCCCACACAATCGATCTTTTTGGTGGGTGTTTGGACCAAGTCGGTTTCTTGGAAATGAAATCACTATGCTCAAAGACTGGTGGTGCATTGTTGTTGACAGATGCTTTCACAACATCGATCTTTAAACAGTCCTTCTTGAAGCTCTTCAACAAAGATGCAGAAAATTACTTGCTTATGGGTTTCAACGGCACCCTTGATGTGAGGTGCTCTAGAGAATTGAAGGTCAGTGGCTTAATTGGCCACGCCTCCTCTCTTAATGTCAAGGGACCCAATGTCTCTGAGAATGAGGTTGGTATTGGCGGCACCTCTCGTTACAGACTCTGCTCTGTGTCACCTCAGCATACGTACGCGGTGTTCTTCGATGTGAGCAACACCACGCCTTTGCCACCAACAGCACAGTCTTACATTCAATTCATCACGCATTATCAGCATTCCTCAGGGACCTACAGATTGCGTGTCACTACTGTTTCTAATATTTTGACCAGTGACGAACAGACATTGGCGCAATCTTTCGATCAGGAAGCTGCGGCAGTTTTGATGGCGAGGGTGACACTTTTCAAATCGGAGCAAGATGATGGCGCAGATGTTTTGAGATGGATTGACAGAATGTTGATCAAGTTATGTCAAAAGTTTGCTGACTATAGAAAAGACGTGGAGGAATCTTTCAGATTGCACCCCCAGTTTGCGTTATACCCTCAGTTCGTCTTTTATTTGAGAAGATCCCAATTCTTGCAGGTTTTTAACAACTCTCCCGATGAAACCGCTTTCTACAGACACATTTTGATGACAGAGGACACCAACAACTCTTTGATCATGATCCAGCCAACATTGACCTCATTTGGTCTAGATCTAGAGGAGCCCGAAGCAGTCTTGTTGGACTCTGTTTCCATCAAGGACGACAGAATCTTGCTCTTGGACACATTCTTCCATATTTTGATTTTCCATGGTAAGACCATTGCCCAATGGCGTAAAGCAGGATATCAGGATCAGGAGGAGTACATTGACTTCAAGAGATTATTGGATGAGCCAAAACTAGAAGCTGGAGAATTATTGGTCGACCGTTTCCCATTGCCACGTTTCATCGACACCGAGGAAGGTGGATCGCAAGCCAGATTCTTGTACTCCAAGTTGAACCCAAGTACGTCATACAACTCTGCTGAGGTTTCCGGTGCTGTTGTCTTGACGGATGATGTGTCTTTGCAGGTATTCATGTCGCATTTGCAAAAATTGGTTGTCTCTGGCTCCAATTAGTTGCGTGTCGATTTGCATGATACAAAGAAAAAGAAATACAATGATGAAGATAATTGAATAACTGGCTAGTCCAGAAAGTTAGAGTAAAAGTAAAATAAAAACAAATAATGAAAACAAAAACAAAAACAACACTTTAGCATAATTGACTGCTTCGTAATATACGAGCAGAAAGGGGTTTCGCAGTTGGCGGCTACGTCTTGGTCCATGTTCAGTGCGGTGACATCTTCAATGGTATCACGTGATATAAATGGACACTTATTATCCAAGGCCTGCAACAGCTATCAACAACCGCAATGACGCAACCCGAAAAATTAAGTGCTGGTATGTAAGACCCAATTACTATAGGCCCATGCAGTATCTAACAATTAGATGAAATTGCCCTCTACGACAGACAGATCCGATTGTGGGGAGCTGATACCCAACTTCGGTTAAGATCTGCCAAACTCTTGGTTATCAATCTTGGAGGTATCGGTACGGAGACCGTCAAGAACCTAGTTCTAGGAGGCTTGAATTCCATAGAGATTCTAGATGACTCTGATATCAAAGAAGAAGATTTTGCCACGCAATTTTTCCTCCCTAATGATGACTCAATCATAGGTCAGAAAAGACTTCCGCATGCTCTACCTAACATCAAGGACTTGAATCCTAGAGTTAAGCTCACTATCAACACCGAGTCACTTACAGATACAAAGAGCGATTACTTTAAAAACTTCGACTTGGTTGTTGCCACAGAATTATCCAAATCACAATTGCTTTGGGTGAATGACGTTACTCGTCAGCTTGGTATTCCTCTATATGCTGCAGGATCGCATGGGATGTTCGGCTACATACTCACGGATTTGATCAAGCATGAATCCAAAAAGGAAACAGAAATTGGCAACCAGCCTCGTCAGCCCAATACAAAGATCAATGACGTGAAATTGATCACAGAAGTATCAGTGAAGGAGAATGAACTGAAAGAGATCATTACAATCCAAGATACTTTCGAGCCCTTGAGCACCTTATTTACTTCAACAAAACTCCCATCTCAACTCAACAGAAGACAACTCAAAAGACTTTCAGGTGCCCTTCCGCTAATATTCTCGTTGCTTGATATCGGAAGACCCTCCAACCCCGATGACACAATCGACGAGTCCTTGTTGGCAGAGAAACTGAAGCAGTTGTGTTTGGACCTCAAATTACCGCCAACAGTCATTCTGGATGAGTATCTCAGGTTATTCTCCCGTCAAGCATTCACTGAGTTTGCTCCTGTGGTGGCGATCTTGGGTGGGTTTTTAGCTCAAGATATCATTCAGTTCTTAGGCCGGAAAGAAAGCCCCATTAACAATTGTCTTATATTCGATGCTATCCAATCCGAGCTGCCAATCTATTTCTTGTGAGCAAAAATTCACCGGTTATTCGGGGTGAGACCTCGGCCCTTACGGCTCTTCATGTGTGAGGTGTCCTTCAAGAATTTCAAAGTCTTCGCAAGCTTGGCCTTAAGATAAACATTTCGCTCTTTCTCCTTGTCATAATCCTCCACAAAAGCCACTTTTTGCTTCTTGAAGCTTTGTGCCAGGTTCTCTTCGTCTTCCCTCGCACTTTCGAGCTTTCTCTTCATATCTGAGATCTTTTCCCCGAGAGAACCACTTTCTTCGTGGGATTGCTTGATAGATTCACTGCTATTTTCCACTTCTTTTTGAGTGTAGCTTTTCTCGTCGTTTTTAGACTGGAGCTTTTGAGCCAACTCCTTGACCTCATTTTGTAAAGCCCATACCTTGAGCTGCTTCGCCACGAACAAACCTTTGGGAGAATTTTCATCAATGCCGTTTTTCTCCAAAAAGTTGTCCACTTGCTCCTTATCCAATGCAATACTTTCCTTCAATTTGTCCGTTTCTTGTTGCCTCTTCAGTATTTTCTTCTCCGTCACCTGGATCCGTTGCTCCACGTGATCCACATCTGCCACTAAGCTGGCTAAGGTCTTATTAAGCTCTTCAAGTCTTCGTCCGTTTCTTTCCTTGACTTGATCTTCGTTGAAATGCAAGTGTGAGCCGTACTCCTCCTCCACGACAGAAAGTTGGTGACAAGCGGTATTGAGACCCAAAACGATCTTGTGGCTCAATATTGCCTTTCGGTGCTCTGCCTTTCGCGTCACCACATCATGATTGTGGATCCCACTTAAGGTATTATAGTCGTTTTTGAGAGGATTCGTAACATAGTCCAGCTGAAGTCTTTTGGTCTCGTAGTACGTCTTCTTCTTCACCTGCCCAGTTGAGTCCATGGAGTCATATGGAGTGTAGTGATAGACAACCTCGGTAAGAAGTGACTCCTCCACATCTGTTGGGGAAAAGCGTGGCATTCTCAAGAGCTCCGGTAGTGGCCACGCGGGGAAACTAGATATATCCCTCCTGAAAACATGGTCAAAGAACGGTTGGGAAAGGTAAGTGAGATTCTGGTTATAGATGGGAAATAGATCTGGAGGCAAGTTCCCGATTCTGTCCCTTAAGCAAACAATAGAAGATATGAGCTTGTACAAGTAGGAGGGGTCATTCTGATAGTCGATGTACTCAAGAAGAGCGTGCTCGATGGTGTAGATAGGGATGAGCCTGATAATAACAGCTTCCTCGTCGTTGGCCTGATTCTGGGTCCTTAGCGATTTGAAAAAATCAGAGGTGGTATTGACGTAGCCGTCCATGACAATGAGAGCATCAAATCTGGACAGCTCAAGTTCGTGGCTGTTGCGTGATATCACTCCGTCATGGGGTATAAGATGGATTGTAGTTGCACTGGGATTCTTGCTGGCATTTTTCTGGTTCTTTGCTGACTCTCTCTTGACGTTGTTGCCCACGTATCGCTGGATAGACTTAGAACCCTGGCATCCAAGAACCAACGCCTCGGTCAAATCGAACTCTCTTTGGTCATTCCTCAACACCACACCAATATTACGATGCGCATGAAGAGTCTTATTCAGAACCACCACGTTGATTATGTCTCTGAGCACGTTGAATTTGCCGCTTGTCTCGGCCAACTTTGCTGGGATATCTCTGAGAGTGAGGTTCTTCGGCATGTAGTGCTGGATTAATAAATAAGGATGTGTGGCCACAAGCATACAGTTTTCCACGCATATTTCTAGAGACTTGACAATAAGCTCAGTCTTGTCGTTCATTTCACAGAACTTGAGGATATCCGAATAATGCAATGACACAATCTGGTCAGTGAGTTCTTTTTGAAACTCGAACATTGGCGTTTGCAAATTGTATATACCAGAAGTATTAATCTCATCAAGTTGGAGCTCCACTATGGGAGGCTCTGGTGTTCCGTCCAATATACTTAGCAAGTCCATGGAGTAAAAGGTGTTGGTTTAGATTGTTATGGTGGTTATTGCCTGTATAGCTTTAGAGTTGCAGGTGCGACTGTATTAAGTGCTCCGGGGCCGAGAGAAGTATCACTATCCGCGGAATGGGCCGTGAGTAAATACAAGAAAATAAATATATATATATATAAAGACAAAGTTATATATGGGGCTATAAATTTTGTATGGAAAAGCAATCCATGGATTGTTGTCCCCTTAATTAGCGGAACTTCTTTTAACGGTTCATTAAATGGAAGCAAATACACGAAAGATTTCATAAAGCTGGTCTAAATGACTGCGAATTATAGATTAAAAGATTCAGCACCACATACGAAGATTCCGGTCCCACCCACAGCTGACCACGAACAGAGCATCCTGGTTTACATCGCAACTCATTACCTTGTCATTGTGGCCTTGGAGCAGTTTACAGCAAACCCAATTATCAGCAGACCAGAGTTTAACTGTGCCGTCGTAAGAACTGGACACAAGGAACGACCCACAAGCATCAAGCCGTGATGGGTTTTGGTCATCTTCGTCCGCTACCTCTGGAAAGTGCTGACTTTCCTGTGTGCCTTGATAAAACCTCACATCGCTAACGAGCTTGGTGTGGGCCGGAATAGAGTAGAGTTCAGCATCGTCGTTAGCACTAGTGATTTTCCTCATGTCCCATATCTTGATGGCCCCATCGCCACCAGCAGTGGCGAAATGGTGTCCATTTGGTGACCAGTCCATAGAATAAATACCTTTCACGTGGTTCCGCATTATAGCAATAGATCTTCCGCTGCGGAGGTCCCATACTCTGGCAACCGAGTCTAGGCCGCCAGAAGCTATCAAGCTGCCATCGGGGTGAAAAGAGCACGTGAAAACTTCTTTGTCGTGTCCTTCTTGCTCTAGTATCTCTTTTTGCTTCTCAACATCCCAAAGCTTCCATGTCTGGTCAAAGGAAGCACTCGCCGCATACTGACCGCTAGGATGGAACTTGGCGCTGGTTACGCGGCCCTCATGTGCATCTTTAAAAGATAGAGTGGGTTTAAGAGTCCCTGGCTCTCGAGCATTCCACATGTTCAATGTTCCCTCGGCGCCGCCTGTGATTATGGTCAGTGTATCGGACGGACTCCAGTCAAGTGCACTCACTTTTTCTGTGTGATGCCCATACCCCAGCAGGCAGAAATGCTGCAACTCGTTTTTTTGAGTGGTATCCATAACGTAGAACCTTCCGTCCCAAGACCCGCAAGCAACCCTAGTGCTGTCCTTGTTGCACCTCACCGCCGATAACGCACGCGTATTGTCCTTGAACGTGAAAGTGCCATTGAGCTCCAAATTCCCAAGGTACTTATTGATATTTCTTCGGTGTCGAAGAGTCTTGGCACTGTTGTAGCTCATGGCTGCGCTCTGTTGATGTTTTATTCTCGAGGAGGCCTTTGCCACAGACATCTCTAGGATATGCTTTCTGGCCTCAAGCAATTCCTCGCTTCCGGGAGTATAGAATTCTTCGTCGTCGGAACTCTCCATGGACTCATCACTCATTTCATTATCTTCTTCTGGTAACGTTTGTGCATTTTGCAACGCCTTTATTAGTCTTTCCCTCCTCTGCAGAGAGCTCTCATTGGATAGCGTTTCCGGATGGCCAAGTCGCTGTAGCTGTGTGCGGACTTGTGAATCGTCTGTGGTTACATCATAGGAAGATACCGTGTTGGTGGTCTGTTTTGGATCATTGATGACGGGGATATCTAGAGGCATCTCGGTGAGGGCACTATGGCTACAGTGAGAGCGAGTTTTGGCGTAGTGTCACGTGACCTGATGTTTTGAAGCTTTGTACCAAGTACACTGTTGTAAATACTCTGGACCGATAACAGTTTGCTCCGGCTTGAGATTTGGCCTATTGTTATGAAAAATGTGGTTTTATTCGACCATTTACTCATTTCGCAGCCACTGAGGGTAGGATATTACAAAATATACGGGTATATTCGCTCGATACGAAGAAGTCTTTATATTCCTCCTAATATACTGGGTGGACCCCCAACGCCCAAATTTCTGTCTGAAAAGACCGTGGAACACTTTCTGTGTACTTCTCTGTAATCTTGAATCACGAGTTTTTCCAGAGCCGGATGACCAGTGTGCACTGTAACAGGCGAGGATCTCAGTATTTTCGACAAAAGGCGGCTCTTTAAAGAAAATGTACTACCAAGTAGCGTTCCGGCAAAGCTTTTAAGTGCAATTCTGCGAAACTTTAGTCCTTGGCTCGAATTCACGAAATGTTGCTTCAACTTTTGCCCGAGATCACTGAAATTGTCACTATCGTCGCACCGTTGAAGTACCCCCCTTGCTTCCTCAATATCGATGGTAAGTCCCTGCTCTTCAAGCTTTGTGTGTATCAAAAGGGCCATTTTACCCACTTTTTCAGTGTAAGAGAGCTCACCAGCTGTGTTCAAAATAACCAAAGAAGCCCTCCTTCCTGACTGCTGCAGTACGCGCATTCTGAAGAAGTTGCAAAAATCCTCGTGCGTTACTTCCTCAATAGCACATTTATCTAAAGGCTCCTGGCATTCCCAACTTCCAAACCTATATGCCCCACATAATATCTGCTCTAAATGACTCCAATGAACAGAGTGCTCAAAGTCGTCTGGTCTTTCGCCAGTACCGTGTGTGGGCTTCATGGAGGAAAATAATGATGTGGGCATACTGGAGCCCAGGTACTCATTTTCAATGTTGGTCAAGAACGGCAGCTTAATCTCGTTTTTAAAAGTCTCGCTGTCCATGCTTAGAAGGATCTCTTCTTGTTGTGCAAGAAACAACTCAATCTCTTCAGTCATGGTTTCGCAGTCGGTGCTAGCACTGGGTACCATCACATGGACTCCGAGAGTTCTTCTGAATATTCTTATGCTAACGAAGACACAGTAAGCTAGCCCTCGTTTTGTTCGGAGCTCATCAAATGCACTTTTCGAGAAAATATACTCTAAAAATTTGGCCATTATGTAATCCTTATGGTTCTTCCGCTCTCCGAGCTGAATGTAGTAAAGAACAGTGTTCACGGGATCGTCTTGTGTACCGGCCATTGTGAAATGAATTGTTTTGCCTTCTGGCAAAAGGTAACTCGATAGGCTGGGAGCATAGTTGGCATATTCCATGGGTTGCTTGCACGAAGATGCTTCCATCAAGTTGATCAAATACCTCCCCTCAGTCTCTGAGAAATCATCTGTGCACAAGACAGAGATATTTGGTCTTGTATTCTGGATCTGCTCAGAAAGTATTTCGAGGTCTTCCACTTGGATCATCTCAAGGGCCTCTATCTTGTCCGAAGGTAGCATGATTCCCTCTTCAAGGAGAAGATATGACGCCGAAAACACTTTCTTCATGGAAACCGCCTTCTCTTGTTCTTCGTACCTTTTCCGAAGAGTCGTTCTTGCCTTTTTCAAGGTCTTGTACGAAAGCAGAGAGACTGAACCTAGAAGCACCTCTAGTTCATGGGCCATCTGAAATGTCACGAAAACAAGACTCTTTTCTGTCCCTGAACAGCTGAGCATGATGGAAGGAGACTGGTTCGTGTTGGTGAAGAGCCCCCAAAACACTCCAAAAAGTTCCTGGTGATAGAGTCTATATTTCAAGTCGTCCCCCAATATCTCCAGTAGTAGCTCAAGTCCCACCAATGTATGCAAATCTCGTGAGAGCTGGTTATACGAGATATGGATAGTCAACATGGAATCGGGGCGCTGAAGGTTTGGCTGTTCTGGTAGCGAATGCACCCAAAGTTGATGATTAGAATCGTAAAATGCCAACTCGGGGATCAGAACTTCTCTTTTTGCATCCCACCTGGGGCATGCGTATCGTGTTTTTTGTGTTGTTGAAGAAACAACGCTAGGGCTTACCTGCGGCATCTCGTATTGGAGAAGAAGCTGTGGAAGTTTGAGGAGCTCTGCATCTTCTGGGTCTGCAAAATCGACAGCTTGTAAGAGCGGTATCTTAGTGTAAGCAAAACGGAAAAACTGGTCTTTGAGTGGGTCTAGCTTGCTTGGAAGGGAATGACTTATAAAGATTGCAGAAACATTTGACGCTCGGAAGCAGGCGGTAATGGCATATCGGAGCGTTTGAGCTTTCTCTTTCGGATCACTTGTGCTCCAAGGACCTATGCCCCTCACCAAGTATCTCATGTCATATTCTGCATTGTCAATATCCTCTGCATATCCACAAACCTCGTCTTCAGAAGATGCCGCTGGTGTTCTGTGCAAAAACCGATACTGCTCCACATAATCGTACTTGTGGATCATTTGACCCAAGTCCAGTGTCGAGCTCATCCCCACAATTCTTGAGATGTAAAACTGTACCACAGTTATAATGGCAGCATAATGGACAGTACCAAGAGTAGTCAACTCCAAGGAAATGATCAAAACATCCTGCTTCTGCAAAGTTGACTGAACATACGCCACAAACCCGGTCACCCACTGCTTTTTTCTTTTTAGGTACTCAGAAAGCGAGCCAATCGACTCATCCACAAGAAGGTTGCAGAGAGTATTGCACACTCGTAGGAAGTCGGGGGACGATCTTATTAACACCAAAGGATACATGAGTCTTAGTTGCGGAGTCATCGTACTCTTAACTAGTAGAAGCTGATTTCTGTCTTGATAGACGTCCCCTTGGCGTGATATTTGGTATATCTGCTCTTTAGAAGAGCCGCATTGGAGATCAGAGAAATGAGTAAGTGCCAATTTTCTTAGGTGGTTGATCGATTGTGGTCCTTTCAAAACAAGAACCATGTTATTGGAGCTGTAGTAAGTCTGGTAGTACTTTAATAGTGACTCCTTAAGGGCCTTCACTGAAAGTTTTGATAAGGTGTGTCTATTTCCCAGTCCGAATTTTGAGAATGGATGCTTTGGGTTCGCCATCACTCGTAGCATGTGGTAGAGCATTCTAGCTTCATCGGACATATTATTTGTGTACTCCTCGCTTACAGCGTTAATCTGTTCTCTGATGTGTCTCTCTTTGAATAACGGTGTCTTGAATTGGGATGAGAAGATTTCCAACAAGAGATCACTTGCAAGCTTGTGGGATCCCGGAACAAGTGTACGGGCTGAGACTTCAAAGTAGAAACAAGTTTGCTCTCCGGTGGTATAAGCGTTGGCAGTTCCATCGGCGCTAGTGGCCACGAAATGAAGATAGCCGGAAGCTGGGAATTGCTTTGAACCCAGAAAGATCATATGTTCACAAAGATGAGCTAGTCCTGGTGCTTCAGGAGGGTCCATTCCAGAGCCGGCACCAACCAACAATGCTGCTGATAACAAAGGCGACTCTGGGTCATTGATGAAGAGACACTTTAGTCCATTCGGTAGTAGAACTAGCTGGTGCTGGCGGTTTTCAAAAGCCACAGGAAGCTCCAAGTCTGTATCGATAGTGTGAAAATCACTGAACAGCATGTTCTTAATAATTTGGTATGGTGTGTGACTTGCTCTTTTTGATGGTCACATCGCAGAGCTCCCCCACAAAATTTATTTTTCTTTTTTTTTTTTTTAAGTGTTTGAGGTCTTGGGTGCAAAATTGTTTCAGAATTGTGACGAGCGCGAAAATGACGTTTCAACTCTAAATTTAAAACAACGCGGCTATTTTTAATGCACACCAATGGACTTTGAGAAAGCATCCCCCAATGAGATGACTTCTGCTTCGAAGCTAGCATTGTCTTCTATGCTTCTACTGGAAGAAAAATCTATTCGAACTATAGAAAATTCTGTGATTCACCAGTAAGGATGTCACGTGAGCAAACAACATGCACATTTCCAAGTGTTGATAACACAACTATAGTTCTACTCTCCACATGTCGTATTTAAAATTTCACTTAAAGCCCTTAAAGAATCATCTAATCTATTTTTGAAAAAGCTTCACTTTAAGTTTGAATTTCAGACGCGGTGTCGCCATTTCTTCCCGCATACTATTCACACCATTAGTTTGTATTTTTGGGAGAAAATGGCTCGCGTTTACCAAAATATAAACAACAAAACAAACCAACGAGTGTTCGCTGCCAACTTTTTAGTCACATTAAAAAAGCAATTTACAACTTAACTTACCGGAAAATTCCTCTTGTCTAAAATATGAAGTCCCACTCTCAACGAAATAATTTCCAAGTGAACTTTAATCCTTTTCCTCTCCTAATTCTACTAGACTCTCCCTTTTAGCCCAACACTATCTCAGTACTGTATACAAAGTTCTGGTCATCGACGTTCGCTGCGTCGGTGCTCATGACTTCCATCAAAAAAAGGAATGCGGGTGCACTGTGGACAGAAGTCGCAAACCACGTTTAATAGTGCTCTGCCAGAACTAGTAGATATCAGTATCAAGTAAACCTTTATCAAAAAATGATTAGACTCATTTTATACGAAAAGCTTACCCCCGAAGTCGCTCTGGTTACTAGGTCAATCAGGTCGTGTCTGGATAAAAAAAGAAAAGGGATATACTGCATGTAGATCGGCACCGCCCTTATGTATATATTCGAGGCTATCTGCTGTTTCCCATACACTCCCTTTATTGCGCAACCATATTCATTAACGTTATCTTGAACTTTCACATCATATCACTGTTATAATAACTTGCCTCAACTTCATACTTGCCCAAGCCATCATCCAAATAGCCATCAGTGTTGACCTAAGACATTCTGATTGCTAAAACTACCGTTCCCATCCCTTTGTTTGTGTATGACCTACTATCAACTACCACATTTACCTAGTGACGCTGAGATTCCTATCTGATCATGTCAAATCCTTACATGTACAACACCTATCAACAATATTCGCCTCAAATGGCCAACTCTGGCTTGACCACATCCCCAACATTCCAAAACATGCATTATGTTGGTGGCTCTGCTAACTCGGCCACCAGCAGCTCCGTTTCATCCTCATCAAACTCTTCATCGTTTGCCAGCAACTACTCCTTACATAACTCCAGGTTGAGATATTACATGTCCAAATCCTTTGATGCTGAAGACGACATGGAGTTTTGCCCGGATATTCCGGAGACTCTGCCATTTTCTTCCCAGAGTCCACAATTCAAAAAATTCAACCCTTACACTGCAACAGTCTTTTCCCCAACCACGCATGTATCTAGTGATGCACCATCATCTCCAGCGAATGGGTCGAACCATTCCCCAAGATTTCAACCCAATAGACTTAGAAAGCCGATTGAGATTGTGAACCCGCACACCAAGGTCAGAATTGCGTCTCCTGCAGCTGGCAAGTGAGCGAGTCTACTGCTCTAAAGTGCGATCAATAGAAGTGAAGGTCTATTCTTTCACTTCTCATACTAGGATGAGGAGTCTGGCATTTTCTCACACCTCCTACCATTTTGTGACGTTTGACGTTTAAGTTGCTTTTATTTTTGACCTGACGCTGAGCGTGGTGGTCTTCTGACGTTTAGAATTTGTATATTAAGAAAGCTCTTCTCGAAGAATGTAATATAGACTTCGTTAAGGTTCGATTGAAGAGAAAAAAGAGCAAAAGGCATGGATTGAAACCAAAGAATTGAAAAGAAAAGAAAAAAAAAAAAAAAAAAAGGAAAAAAGAAACGAGTTTAAGAGAAAAGAATTTGTGGGGGACTATTGTGCTATAAAGTGCAGTCCTTCTGCAAACATTTTCTCTGTTACGTTGAACGTGTAACGGTGTGATGAATGTATAATGATAATCTGTTTAGCGGAGTTTGACTGCCACCACTGTAGAATAAGTCGACGTACTGCGAAGAATAACCGCGATTACCAAATTCGGAAGGTTGTGCCGAGTGCTTGACAAGAAGCAAATTTCGTAGTAAAGCTTATATCGGAAGTATTCAACGCAACTGAGAATCACGGAATTTACACATTATGGATAGTCAGGGCAAAGACTTTTAAAATTTTCTTAAAGTCCACTTTGTATCGCCCATCGGAGAGCGAACGGATAACGCTCATCTCATTTGTTGATGCGGGGTTACTTAAGTAAATCAAGGGGAGAAGCCCAATGATAAGTTTTTTTAATATTTTTTTTTTTTTTTTTTTTTTAAAATATATTTTTTTAATTTCATTTTTATTTTTTTAATCGGAACCGAAAAAAAGTGCGAACCAGATACGCTAAGATGTGATTCCGATCAGATGTTCTGAATGATGAACGGAATGGAATAGGCAAGCAATCATTTCTCCGCTAGCTTGGTTGTCATTTTTGGCAACCCAAGATTTCTCTCATATACGGCCCAGACGTGATGCTCATGGAACCGAGCAAGACTTGGCGTAATATATTGAATAGTAAAAGCGGCACTTTGCTGAACTCAGTGAAAAGCAAAACCGATGTAGGGAACAGGCCAAGTAAATGCAGGGAAGACCGTGCGTGGCGATGGCGCGGGCCTCCGCGTGGAGACCTTTATCTCACTGTGCAAGTGCCTAGTGATAAAACAAATTAGGCAGCTCGATGACGGTGCAAGAATGCGCTTTCGCATTAGGAAGGTCAAAGCTATTTTTCTTTTCCAACTTTTCAAGCAACGGTCGAGGGTATTTAAGATGGATAAATATCCCCCATTTTTAAAGTTTTCTTTCCTTCATCAAATTTGATTTTTCACAAATACCCATAATGGCTCCTATTCACCCATTTGACGCCGCCACTGATGCCGAGATCAGATTGGCCACTAAGTTGGTCAAGGACTCCCACAAGGCGGAGGAAAACTGCCACTTTGTCCAGGTTGACAGATTGGACCCTCCAAAGAAGGACATGATCAAGTACTTGCATGCCGAGAAATACGGAGGTGAGCTTCCTCGTATCTCAAGAGTGTACTACTGTTACTACTACACTAACACCACTGAATTCAACAAGGCCCTTGTTAACGTGTCTGTTGGTCACATTATCACCAAGACCCAGTTGCCAAAGGGCACTGTCGGCCCATACGTCGCTGAAGACATGGCTGAGTGGGAGGAAACTTGTTTGAAACACCCAGCTGTTAAGGCCGAGATCGAGAAATTGCAGTTGCCAAAGGGCTACGGTGTCAGAACCGACCCTTGGATCTACGGTACTGACAGTGCTGATGAGAAGAGACCTTTGATCCAGTTCTACATGTACGTGTGGGGCGGTAACGGACACTCCGAGTCCAACCACTACTCCTTGCCATTGAAATTCTCCCCAGTGTTCGAGGCTTTCTCCAAGGAGTTCGTTAGAATTGACTTGATCCCAGGCGGATTTGACGACAAGGTCACCCCTACTGCTCCATGGAAGGAGGTCCCATGTTGGGAATACCACCCCGACTTGCACTCTGACTCCTACCCAAGAGTCACCAAGCCATTGTTGGTTTCGCAGCCTGAGGGTCCATCATTTGAGATGGAGGGCTCTAAGATCAAGTGGCTCGGATGGGAGTTCAGAGTCGTTCCTACTGTCAGAGAGGGTGTCGCTGTCTACGACGGTTGGTTCAAGGGCAGACAAGTGTTCTACAGAATCTCCTTGTCCGAGATGACTGTTCCTTACGGTGACCCAAGAGCTCCATTCCACAGAAAGCAGGCTTTCGACTTGGGTGACTGCGGTTTCGGTGCTTGCGCGAACTCATTGAAGCTTGGATGCGACTGTCTTGGTGTCATTAAGTACTTGGACGGCCACACCATCAAGGTCAACGGTGAGCCAGAATTGGTTCCAAGTGCTGTCTGCATGCACGAGCAAGACGATGGTATCTTGTACAAGCACTTGAACTACAGAACCAACAACGCTGTTGTTGCCAGAAAGCGTGAGTTTGTCGTCCAGACCATCGCCACTGTTGCAAACTACGAGTACGTTATCAACTTGAAGTTTGTCAACGATGGTTCTATCGACATTGAGGTCAGAGCCACCGGTATCTTGTCTACCATGCCAATCGATGAGGACGTGACCGTTCCATGGGGAACTATTGTTGCTCCAGGCTGTATGGCTGCTCACCACCAGCACATTTTGTCCTTCAGAATCGACCCTGCTGTCGATGGCCACAAGAACTCCGTGGCTTACGATGACATTAGAAAGTTGCCTCAGGACAACTTGAACAAGTACGGCAACGGTTTCGTTTCCGAGAGAACCGTCCTCGAGAAGGCCGGCCACGTTGACCAGTCGCCATTCACCAACAGAACTTACAAGATCATCAATGAAAACGTCATCAACCCAGTCTCCAAGAGCAATGTTGGTTACAAGATCATGATGCCTGCTAGACAGATGATCATCTCTGCTGAGGAGTCCTTCAATGTCAGAAGAGCTAAGTACGCTACTCAGCAGCTTTGGGTCACCAAGTACGGCGACAACCAGTTGTACGCTGCTGGTGAATTCACTAACCAGTCTCAGCAAGACACCGGTATTGGTATGTGGGCTAACGGTGTTGACAATGTCAGAAACGACGACGTTGTTGTCTGGCCAACTCTTTCCTTCACCCACGTTCCAAGAGTGGAGGACTTCCCAGTCATGCCAGTGGAGACCCACAACATCCACTTGGTCCCATTCAACTTCTTCGACAGAAACCCTGCTTTGGATCTTCCACTTGCTAACAACAACTTCAACAAGTCCACCTTGGCTAAAGTGGGTGTTGAGGAGAATAAGGCTTGCTGCAAGAACAACTTGTAATCTAGTTTGTGTAATGGGTTTATTATTGGCTAATTCATATAAAGGTAACGTTTTAATCAACTGTAGTTTTTGTCGCTGAGGCAAATACCTGGCACCTAGTAGAGCTTATCTGCACCAAAATTGAGCTTTCTAGTAAAAGCTTTTTATAGATCATCACCTGTTACATCCAGATGGAGGTTCATTTAAGAAGTCCGAGATAGTTTAGTGGCTAGAATTACCGCTTGTCGCGTGGTAGACCGGGGTTCAATTCCCCGTCTCGGAGCATTTCTTTGCGCAAATGGTTTAGTGGTAAAATCCATCGTTGCCATCGATGGGCCCCCGGTTCGATTCCGGGTTTGCGCATTTTTTTGTAGTCTAGTGGCCAAGGCTTCGCGGTGGAGAAAGGTAAATAAACACTACCAAACAAAAAAAAAAAAAGAAGGCAGCACGAGATAAGAATTTTTCTGCTTCGCGAACTTCTCCTCTTTCTATACAAGACAAGCAGAGCCCCGCCTCCTTAGTGCCAGCACTTACCAAGACCCTTTCATACTCTTACTTTTTTTAACATTGGCTCGTGAACTAACCACTCTATCACCCATTGATTTATAAAGCTCAATAGAACCCACCCATATATTTCTTCTTCCACACTCTAGTCCATCACTTCCATGTCACAAGTTACAGAAAGTCGTATGTTATCAGACCATATAAAGCGGACCATTACAACAGCATACTAACGACAGCAATCAATATCCACGACAAGCGGCCGGCAAGGGGTAACGCAAGGGGCAGATTCTCCTGGGTGAAACGTCTAGTACAAGGACAAAACAACCAGGCTGGTGCACCAGGTCATCTTAGTGACCGCCAGGCGCCAAACAGCTACAGAGAGCGCAGAACAAGCAGCCACGATGAGGGCGAACGACTGGTAGAGAGACAACAAGAAGTTCGGTTCAGCTTTAAAGTTCCACAATCACAGGATGAAACGAGTGGCAGAAGGTCGTTACGCAGCGAAGAGATAGTCAGTGACGAGGATTCCCAGACGTCAATGCATTCTGACAACATCTCAACGATACCTTTAAAGCTGATTGTTTCGCACACCTCTACCAACAATTCGCCCTCAATATTAAGCGGAGAGCATCACCAGGATGGAAATTCGTTCATGGCTTCTACTGCAGACACGTCTCTTGCACCGAGCCCACATGCCTCAGTGTCGCCTAGCTTTTTGACTGGCTCGACAACAACGCGATGGGGAGGTGAACGAGAGCGTGAGAGGGAAAGAGATAGCGAGTCCATCATCACACTAGCCAGCTCATCCAGAAGGGTAAGAAGAAGGAGTCTTGATACCAATTGCAGTTTGGCTGGTATTCCTCCATCTAGTGTCATGGAGAGGCTATCAGTGAATCCATCCACGCGGGATCCTCCTCAAGAGGAAGAATAAGGGAAGAAAGAATAGGGGAATACGAAAAGAGGAAGGAAGAGAAAAAGGGAGCGAATACAAGTCATCAAGACAAAAATAAGAGAAAAAAAAAAAAAAAAAAAAAAAAAAAAAAAAAAAAAAAAAAAAAAAAAAAAAAAAAAAAAAAAAAAAAAAAAAAAAGATACGAAAATGCAAAGGAAAAGGGAACAGTGCAATCGGATAAATAGAACACAAGTTGATTTCAATGGAAGAGTCACGTCAGTAATAAAAGCATAGTAAATGAGCACACCTGCACACTAATCAAAGAGGGGTTTCGACGGGGAATTCTGTCAGTATACAC
>JAJMHH010000019.1:128157-141410 GCA_030582955.1 Osmozyma tolerans
AAAAAAAAAAAAAAAAAAATAAAACCCTTACATGGTGGATTCATTTTTAATTTTAGCAAAATAATCTCTTCGAGAAAAAACGTTGGCTATAATGTATTATTTGTCATTTTTGCCCGCTTTTCCCAGTGTGGAATCGCAATTGCAAAAATTCCGCTTACAATTTCCCACAGTACCAGAGTCAAGCGAGGCGCCGTTTCCCCCAATATTCGTAATTTTTATCTGTTCCTTAAATTACTGTACATAGATGAGAGAAGCTCACTGCTGCTGTGTCATGATTTCGTTCTGCACATAATCCAGCAAAACCAAAACAAACATTGAGGAGGTCGCACTCTCATCATTTTCCCGTTTTTTTGCATTCCACTCATAAGAATCTCTTGGTCCAATCTGCAATTTCTCCTGATTATATCTTCAAGGAAGGAAGGTCAAAAACTAAAAGAAAAGCTTCGCTTCTTGACAACAGACAACTTTTGCCAAAACGGTCCCAGCGTTGAAATCCACTTCGCTGACTGTTCTTTCTCACTAATCACCCATCTTGAGAATGGGGTCCTTTGGCAATGAGTCGTCCATTGAGGGTGATGTATACATTCAAAGGCTAGCATCATACATCAGGAAGAACGAGGAAGCATTGGCGAACGGGCTTCTTTTCTTCTCCAAAAACAAGAACCAGAAAAAAGTTAAACCACTTCGCCTCACCTTTACCATCCATCATTTATACTACATCACCGAACGCATAGAAAACTCGTCCTTGGGTGTTGATGTTGGTCCTCTCAACATCAAGTTGGATACTCCGAACCATGAACCCACATTCATTTCTTTCATGGCTAATAACGCTCGCAACCAACATCAGTTTGAAAGTGATGCTCGGTCTATAACCTCCATCAGTTCCATGAGATCCATTGTCTCCAGCGCATCAGTCTATTGGAGGTCGTTTTCCTTTAGCAAAGATCCTAAAATCATACAAAAAGATACAAGGTACCTATACTCGTCATTCACCAAGATTCCATGCTTGGTCTTGACCCCAAAGACCAAAATATTGAGCATAGCTGGCTATGAGGAGTACCCCTGTGATACCGCCGTTCCTTTGAAGATGTTTAAAAATCTACAAGTGCTAGAGCTAGTCGAATATGAGCCTCATGAGATATTCGGATGGCATGTTCTCAGTGAACAATTGAGAATCCTCATTATCCGTTTCTCCAAGGTCACTGACTTGTCTGACATATTGATCTCATCTGTTTTGGACGACGAAAACGGGCGGTCATCCTTCAACTCCACATCTCGTCACTCTAAGCGTCATGAAGCTCCTTTGATGCAGGAATTCAATCTTGATGCTCCCATTAATCCCATGACCAAGAGCTCTAGAAGGGACAGAGCTTTGACATCAGGTGCAGGCTCATCCTACCAGCGTGAACTGTTCTTAGCTGATCCTAGAAATAACTTTGCATCTTCTTCAAATTCTTCTGCATATGCATCATCTCTGCTGGGTAACGGCCTAGCAGACTCCAAATGGTTTTACTTACGCCAACTTTCGGTGTCAGAGGGCTCCATCACCACCGTTCCACCATTCGTTTTCAAGCCTCTTGTTAATTTGGTTAAATTGAACTTGTCCAATAATCTTCTTGAGGAAGTCCCTGAAGGTTTGGATCAATTGGTCAACGTGAAGTACATAAATCTTGCCGACAACTACATCACGTCTACCCACAAATTCCCCACGAACTTGAAAAATCTTTCTTCAATCAACTTTAATAATAACAAGATTACAAGTCTCGAAGGGATTGACCAATTGGTTAGCATCGAAAAATTGGATCTTCGTGGGAATGACCTTGACAGCATGAACTCTTTGTATACCATCATACGCCAGTTCATGAGATCTGATTCTAAGTTGGAGAACATATTGCTCTCAAATAACCCTCTTCCAAAGACATATAGGGTTGATTTGTTCAATTTGTTAAATGGTGCAAAGCCGAAGGCTAAAGTCAAGGTCGATGACTCCCGGCCTGGTTACTTTGAGGGCGCAATGCTTCTCGATCACGAAGAGGCGTCAAAAAAGCTAGAGAAATTTCTCGAGAGATACAAGGCAGGCCCGACAAACGACGAAACTCTCAACGAAAACAGCTGGAATCTACAACAAGTACCCGAAATCCCAGATGTGCCAAAACTGAAGATGCGGGCCTCTCACAGACATACAAAGTCGTATGGAGACGTGGCTGAATTGGCAAAACTGATAGCTCTGGTTGATTTTCATGATATTGAAACAAACCTCGCTAAGTGCAAACACGCAAGTGTTATGACAACAGCTTCAACAACACCATTGACGCCTCCAGGGTCGAGAACTGACTACTCGCCGTCGTCGCCCACGGGGTTGACTTTGCCCCTACAGAAAAACCAAAATCTCAGCAACCAAGCTTATTATTTTGCAACCAAAATACCGACCATCAACAAAAACTCAATGACTCCTCCCATGATGCACCAGGGACTTAATGGCTCCTCACACACCATAAAGAGCTCTAATACGATGACGCGGATTGATCTTGAGTCCACAAATATCCATAACCCTGCTCCAAGTGTTATTACTCCTGTTCAAGTTCATGTGGAAGGGTTCCAGTGAGGTAAGATGAGGAGAGGGTTATTTTTTTTTTCAATTCATTTACTTTATTTTTTCACAGCATTTTCTACGGTCAATTGCATTAATATCAATACTCGATGATAATAGTTACAAGTGGGTATTTTCTCAATTGTTATTTCCCCTTGTATTTGCGCATCAATTAATAGCTCGCGCTTGTAACCAACACCTATTCTTTATTTGCACAATGTATTTCTTCGGCAACATAGTGACAATTCTACTATTCGTATCTTTCTCAGAATGTTTCAATGTAACCCCCGCCCCCTCTCAAGATAATGAGTTGCCAAAGCGGGGTTTTCACGAAGAACATCCCCTCATCTATATCGCTGACGACCATCCGCTGGAGCACTACTGGACCCCTCCGTATTATCCAAGTCGTAAGTAATTTCATTTCATTTTAGCTTCCATCGCCATACTGACAACCAGCACCTGGAGGACGACTTCAGAATCACTGGCAAAGTGCCTTTGGAAAAGCTCGCAAGCTCGTAGAAAAGATGTCCATTACGGAGAAGGTTAATCTCACAACGGGAACAGGCTGGGGTTCAGGACCATGTGTTGGAAATACAGGGTCAGTTCCACGGTTGGGCATTCCAAGTTTATGTTTGCAAGATGGGCCCAGTGGGGTCAGACTCACAGATTTCATCACCAGCTACCCCTGCGGACTCGCTGCTGCTAGCACCTTTAACAAGGAATTAGTACATAAACGAGGCCAGGCTATTGGACGGGAGTTTCGAGCCAAGGGAGCACACATTGCGCTTGGACCATGTATTGGGCCTATTGGTCTTAAAGCACAAGGCGGAAGAAACTGGGAGAGTTTTGGAAGCGATCCATACTTGCAAGGCATCATGGGCGCAGAAACCGTCAAGGGAATTCAGGACGAGGGTGTTGTGGCGGTAGCAAAGCACTTGGTGGGTAACGAGCAAGAGCATTTCCGCCAGGTGGGTGAGTGGGACGTCAATGGATGGGACAAGCTTTCGTCTTCCATCAGCTCCAATATAGCTGATAGGGTAATGCACGAAGTGTACTTGTGGCCATTTGCTGACGCTGTTCACGCTGGCGCTGGCGGCGTGATGTGTTCTTACAACATGGTGAACAACACATACGCATGCGAGAACTCGTATCTTTTGAACTACCTTTTGAAGGAGGAGCTCAATTTCCAGGGTTTTGTGGTGACGGATTGGGGAGCACAGCATTTGGGTGTGGACTCTGCATTGGCTGGCCTCGACATGACTATGCCAGGTGAGGTATTTGACGATTGGCTCAGCGGCAAGTCAAGCTGGGGTCCGCTTCTCACAAGAGCGGTTTACAACCGTACAATCTCGCAAGAGCGATTAAACGACATGGCAACGAGGATCTTGGCCCCGTTCTTCCTGTCCAAGTCGTTGTCGTTGCCCTCAGAACAAGATAAGCCAAACTTCAGCTCGTGGACCGACCACACATACGGACAGCAGTACCCATATCAACACAACGGCCCGATTATTCAGCAGAATTGGCACATCGACGCCCGGTCACGGGAGAACGAGAAGATTGCTCTTGAGACTGCTCGCGAGGCCATTGTGTTGTTACGCAACAGGAACCGTCATCTTCCAATCGACAAAGGTGACGGTATCAGACGGCTTCTTGTAGCGGGAGTCGAGGCGGGCACCGATCCCAACGGGTACAACTGCGATGATCAGCGGTGCACAGACGGAGCCTTCACCTCAGGGTGGGGGTCAGGGCTGGTGGTCAGTCCTTTCGTGATAACGCCCTTGGAAGCCATTAAAGAAAAAGCAATAGAAAGAGGCATTGTGGTGGACTACTCACGAGACGTGTGGGACTTGAGACACACTGAGGATTTGGCTGACTATGCCGACATGGCAATCGTTGTTGTGGGGGCACATTCTGGAGAGGGTAATATCGAGGTGGACCAGAACTATGGTGATAGAAAGAATACTTCCTTGTGGCACAACGGAGACGAGCTCATCGAGAAAGTCACTAGTCATTGCCGGAAGACTGTTGTTGTTGTCAACGCCGTCGGGCCAGTGAACATGGAAAAGTGGGTTGATGATGACCGCGTTGTGGCTATCCTTTATGCTGCTCCGTTGGGCCAGTATGTTGGGCAAGCCATCGCTGAGGTGTTGTTCGGAGAGGTCAATCCTTCGGGAAAACTCCCATTTACCATTGCCAAAAAGCCACTGCAGTACGTCGGCATAGTCGACAGCTTGGGCGAGCACTGTGATCCACAAGACAACTTTGACAGAGGCCTCTATCTTGACTATCGTTTCTTCGATAAGCACACAATCAAGCCGAGATTCGAATTCGGAGCAGGCTTGTCGTATACGAAGTTCTCATTCTCCCTGCTTAAGATCGAGGAGGAGGAGGCTCCTTCCGAGTACATTCCTTGTCCCGATGAATACCTCCCGGTGTACCATACCATCGAGGATGACGTTTGTGATCCCGAAGACGCTCTTTTCCCTCACGACGAAATGGACCCCATCCCTGGATTCATCTACCCGTTCTTGTACAACGAGAACGTGAGATCTCTAGAAGACGAGGACTCATACGACTATCCAAAAGGCTACCATCCAGACCATCGCGAGTACCCGCCTCTAGCTGGCGGAGGTTCTGGAGGCAATCCCGGCTTGTGGCAGGTTCTTTACCGGGTCAATGCTGATGTTACCAACGATGGAGACATCGACGGAAACATAGTAGCACAGCTCTATATTGAGTTCCCCAGCACGATCGTGGCATCACCGCCAAAGGTTCTCAGGGGTTTTGACAAGGTATATATTCGGTCTCATCTGACTGGGAGAGTGGAGTTTGAAATCAGACATCGTGACCTCAGCATTTGGGACTCCAGACTGCAACAGTGGATTATACAGACGGGCACATATAAGGTGTTTGTTAGCAGTTCGAGTCGAAAACTCGAATTATGTGGGGAGATCGAGATTGGTTGTTGATGGGATGTGACGCGTGTATAGTAATATAAACACGCACCAACTGCGCGTGTATTTGTGAGTGATGATAGTAAATAAGCGAAAATAGTATACCAACTACATCTTACTCTGCACCATCCTTCAGCGGAAGAATATGTCAAATCCGCTTCTAGATAAATTCCACAAGTCCAGGGCCCAGACAAGGTTCCCATTGGGCAAAAACGACTTTTTTCGAGCGCCTAGTCCTACCAGAACTTCGTCAAATACAAACACCATCTATAAATCCCCCAGAAGGACTGTTTCTCCCAGAAGGACTGTTTCTCCCAGAAGGACTGTTTCTCCCAGAAGGACTGTTCCTCCCAGAAGAACTGTTTCTCCCAGACGAACTGCTTCTCTTGCGTCCAAATACGATGATTTTTTGAATAAGAAGCCAAAATTGGGCCCCAAAGATAGCGCCCAATTTCACAAGCCATTGAGTCTACACAGGTCTCCCATTAAGACTGTAACGGGACATGTTTACACTCCCCGACGGGTCAGCAGGCTCTACAAAGACAGGAGCTTGAATTTACCCGGGCAATTCGATAACACATACGGAGTTCACAAGAACGGAAGCTGGTCTTCAAAAAAGCAAAGAGCATCGAGAAAGGAGGGAGTATTCTCGCGTCTACGAGGCTTCCTCGACAAGTTTAACATCACCAACGATAACAGCGAACAGGAACTCAGCCAACTTAAAGATTCGGCTGGTCTCAAAGGTGAAGAAGTGAGGCCGGAGTCACCTCGGAAGTACGTAACTTTCGATGATAACTTCTACCTGCGACGCATGGCGCCATCTTACTACGACGAGAAAGACGAGGTTGACGAGGCAGTTCAAAGAAATAAGATCCGGGAGAGGGAAGCATCATTGCAGCGCCATATTGACGAGCTTGAAGGCTTGTTAAAGGCTGAGAGAGACGGAGTAGTTGAGCAACGTGAGGACTTTGAACGACAAAAGCGACAGCAGGAAATAACAATCCAAGACTTGTTGAGGCAAATCCGAGACCTCGAGTTTCGTGCAAGTCGCAGGAGCAGAGAAGTTGAGAGTGAGCGACTTGCAGAGCTCAAGGACGGAGTTTTGAAGGAAAATGAGATCTTCTTGAAGAAGCAACTGTTGAGAGAGGAGAACCTTTCCAGACGCGAGGAGAGGATCGAAGAGCGGGAAAAGGCAGTCAGGAGGCTCGAGAATGAACTTGAAGACCGCCGCTTTCAACTAGAGAGACAATCGCGAGAACAAGATCGCAAAGAAGCCGAGCTTCAAAGAAGGAAGCGTCTTGCTGATATCGAGGAATTTGAATCGTCCACGGTGGAACACCTCCTGAAACCACTGCCAGCTGAAACTGGCCAGCTACTGGGTGCTCTCGAGCAAAATTTGCAAGATGTTCAGCGGTTTTACGACACTGTACATAAAATTGCCGAGGACATACTCTCCAAAGAGTCAACGGGGTTTGAACAGAAGCTCTTTCTTGATCGTCTTGGCGATCTTGTGAGCACCTTAGACGGACATATGAGCACGGACCATTCGCTCGGCCGCAAGTGGGACCCTGTTCTAGCGGAATACTCGAGGTACTTTGAGCAGTTTGACCGTCTGGTACCTGAACGAGAGCTTTACGATAAGTTCAGTCTCGAGTTGCTTGACAAGATCGAACGTCATTTTCATCTTCTGAAAGAGAGCATCAAGAGCAAGATCAAGAGACGTCAAGGTCACCTTGACAGAGTGGGAGTGGTGATCAAAGAGAATGGCATCACTGAGAATGACTACGATCCATTTCGTGCTGAGAGGCTAGCCAAAGCCTTGAAAACACAAAGTGAACTATTGCAAAAGCAGAAAGCTCACGAGGTTATATTGGAGCAGATTGACGAACTTTCAAAGTCTTTGACTAAGGTAAAGAATGCTCTATATAAAGAGTCTGCATGAGTGAGAAGCTACATAGAAAAATGAGACAAAAAAAAAAAAAAAAAAAAAAAAAAAAAAAAAAAAAAAAAAAAAAAAAAAAAAAAAAAAAAAAAAAAAAAAAAAAAAAGAGAGAGAGAGAGAGAGAAAAGTACGCGCTACTGCGACGCGTTATAAAAACCATCATCACTATCTCTTCCGTCGTCTTTACCCTTTAAAAGATAGTATAATTACAGCAAAACTGAGATTGCATAATGACGGCTCCAGCGTCTCTTCCAGTGAAACTTCAACCATCCAATACACGCCCTATTGCCTATAGAATACTATCCAAAAAACATGGTCTCAACATACAGACTGAAGCATTGACTGTTCTCACCACAGCCATTGGGGACAAGTTCGGTGCTGAATGGAGAGGCCCTAAAGCTCAGAACTTCATTGAGGAAATCGCCAAAACCTGGAAACAGCAGGAAAGAGGACTTTTCATCGATGGCCCTGGTCTTCAACAAGTGATTCGGGAGATCTCAAAGGATTCATCATCATCAACTGCTGCACCACAACCTGAGCTTGCACAACGAACGGATACTTTGGTCGATATAGAGCCAGTATCAACTGTAAAGGAAGTTGTGCTCAATTGGAAAGACTACTTTAAATTCATTACCCCAGATGACCAGCCCAATTTTGTGTTTGATCGCGTGAGAAAGCAGTTTTCCCTAAAACCAGCAGTTGGGTCCAAGCTTCGAAGCTCGCTTGAATCATCCACAACTTACTTCAGCTCGCGGTACCATCTCCTCAGAGACCGCATTTCTCGAGACGAAGCATTCCAAAAACAGTCGTTTTCAAGTATCGCTGCCTTGCACTCCAATCTCACCAACAAAGAGCCCAATGCAGACATCACTCTTGTGAAGAATCTCCTAGGAAGAGATGGCCAATTCTTCCACTTGTTCGGCCTCCTCTCCAAAAACATAAATGGAAATTATGTGCTAGAGGACTCCTCTGACCATATTGAGCTCAACATCTCCCAGGCCACCAGAGAGGAGATGTCTTTCTTTTCCACAGGAATGTTTGTTAATGTGGCTGGCGTTTACTCTGCGTTCGGTGGCTCCTTGAGTAATAACGCAGACGAAATCAGCGGTGTTTTCTACGTGAGCACCATCAGCCATCCTACTGCAGAGCGTAGGGACGTTGGTCTCGACCACTACGGCAACTTGGACTTCATGGGTATCCATAACGAATCGCAAAAGCAGAGCTTGGGGTCTGGTCTCGTCAAGATCGACAGAAGCCTTAAAAAGAAGCTTTCTGCTCTTGAAAAGGCTCTCACCGACCACCGGCTCGTTTTCCTCGGTGCGGACTGCTTTCTTGATGATGCTAAGGTCATGGCAGGACTTAAAAAGTTCTTTTCACGTTTGGAGGACAGACTAGTCGAACAGCAAGGGACTGAAAACCAAATGACTCCGCTCGCTCTTATTTTAACTGGCTCGTTTGTCTCCGAGCCGTTGACTGCAACCAATGGGCCCACATCTTCCATCTCGAGCTCTGAAGAGTACAAGAGCCATTTTGACTCGTTTGCCGAGCTCCTCAGCAATTTCCCCATGGTGATCAAAACTTGCAAGTTCGTGTTGATTCCGGGTCCCAACGACCCCTGGCAATCTACGCACTCGCTTGGCCGGTCTAGTGTGAACTCCCTTCCGCAAATGCCTATTCCTAAAGTCTTTGTTACGAGACTCGAGAGACTTCTACCTAAGGAGCACTTCTTTTTGGGCTGGAACCCCATGAGAATCAACTACATCTCGCAGGAAATTGTTCTTTTCAGAGACGATCTCATGAACAAGCTCAAGAGAAACGACATCGTGTTTGAGACTGATTTGGAGCATGAAAGAGAGCTCGTGGAGAAAGAGAACCTGGGAGAAAACAAGAATGTTGAAAATATTGTTGCTAATGGCGACGGCTACGTTGGACCTAAAACCAGACAAGCAAGACAATTGGTCAAGACTATTCTTGACCAAGGGTATTTGCAACCATTTCTCAAAGATCTCCGAGTTGTCAATCCAAATTATCAACACGCATTGAGAATCGAGCCCTTGCCTACGACACTTATATTAATGGACTCAAGCTACGAGTCTTTTGAGGTTGTTTATAATGGATGTCGTGTTGTGAACATTGGCAGTATTTTGAGCAACAAGAACTCCAAAAAGTTGAATTACGCGCACTATGTTCCTTGTGCGAAAAGCTACGAGTTTAAAGAGCTCTTTTTCTAAGTGTTCTCCAAAGTGCGAAATCTCCACAACATATTTTAATTTTTTTTTTTTTTTTTTTTTTTTTTTTTTTTTTTACAACGCGAAATCCATCAAAATACATCATCCAATGTCTGCCCCTCAATTCCTTAAAAACAAGCATGTCGAATATATACAAAACTTGGATTCAGACGCTGTCAAGCAGACGTACGAGTACTGGCTCTCGGAACATCTCCGGCTAAATGGTTTATACTGGGGCGTCACTGCCCTCGCCACAATGGATAGATTGGACGCTTTGCCCAAAAATGAAGTTGTGCAGTTTGTCATGGACTGTTTTGTTGCATCATCCGGCGGCTTTGCTCCCTTTCCTGGCCATGATGCTCATATATTGACAACGCTATCTGGACTTCAAGTTCTCTTCATTTACGATAGCTTGGATGCTCTCGAAGAGAAACACCGTCTTCAGACCAAAGACTTTATCCTTTCATTGAAGCGAGACGATGGCTCCTTCCAAGGTGACAGCTTTGGCGAGGTGGACACTCGCTTTGTGTTTACTGCAATTTACCTGTTGCAATTGCTAGATATGTTGACGAGAGACGTTGCTGACAAGGCGTCTGAGTTCATCATGAGCTGCCAGAACTTCGACGGTGGCTTTGGTCTACTTCCCGGGTCTGAATCCCATGCTGCTCAGGCTTACACATGCTTGGGCACTCTTGCCATCGCTGGCCACTTGGATAAACTCGATAGTCGTACCCCCAGCTGGCTAAGTGAAAGACAGGTTCTTCCGTCAGGTGGATTCAATGGACGTCCCGAGAAATTGCCCGATGTGTGTTATAGTTGGTGGGTTCTTCTGTGCTTGTCGATGTTGAACAAGGCCCATTGGATCAGTTTCGACCACCTCGAGCAATTCATACTAGGGTGCCAGGACCCAGAAAATGGCGGCTTCAGCGACAGACCAGATAATCAGACTGATGTCTTTCACACATGTTTTGCAATTACTGCTCTAAGTCTTCTAAACCCGGACAAATATGGTCTCAAGACTGTGGACCCTATATACTGCATGCCTCAGGAGGTCACTAAGCGCATAAACCATTTGCACTGATACATTTTTTTTTTTTTTTTTTTTTTTTTTTTAGTTCACATAATATTTAAATATTACACTAAACAAAAAGTTTTTATGTTAAATCTATAAATTTAATGCAAGATGAATGCAAGAGATCCGCTTTGCGGAAGTCATCATCCTTTGAAAAGTTCGGTGTCCATCATCCAGATATCACCAATCTCTTCAAATTTCTTGATCTGAGCCTTTGTGAACTCTATAAGTGTGCCTTTCAACAAATTGCTCTTTGTTTCCCCATTCTCCTGATAATAACCACCCAAGCTGGAATATGCACACCACAAGTAGTTCTTGCAATAAGTGGTCATAGTCCAAGCTGCCTCCGGCTCGTGTTCCAAATTCAATGCTCTCCGCCGACTCTTGTCAAACGGTGGAATGACTGCATGTGTGATCTTGAGTTTAGAAGTAAAGAAGGTTTTGAACTCGTCCAAAGTTTTCAACTTGGAGAAGCGTTTCTTATAATCAAACTCAGCCTGGAAATCGACACCTTTTTCAGCATTTCCACAGAAGCGGAAGCCAGAATTGAACCAAACAAGTGTCTGGTTATCGACGTCACTAATATGACTAGGATGCGATGAACACAACTCTTTGGAGTGGAAGCTTTTGATTTGGTTGACATCCTTATGACGTTCAACCTCAGGAGTCAATTCTCCAATAGCAGCAGCGAAATTGTCGTTAAAACTGTAATTTTCATCACCGGCAAGAACTAGCGAGAGCCAGAATAATTCTTTGTCACCGTAGATCTTGGAAGTGATTGGATGGTAGAAATTCAAAACGGCCATCATGAAAGGCTGGATAAAGTGTTTTTTCCTGTTGATTGCCACAAGTCCACTCTCCATGTAGTGCTCAAAGCCTTGGAAGAATTCGTTATTAAGGGTATGGTTGGAGATTTGTCTGACGTTGAATACCATTGAGTCATCCAAAGACGGCATGAGCTTTTCGAACATCACGGTGTGATCCCTGTTACGGAAGTTGAATGCAGTTCTGTCTTTGTAAAACATGGTGCCGGAATCAATGAACTTCTTCAAATTGAAGAAGTACTCAGGAGGTTGAACAAGAACCGTATCAGCATCCAAGAGGATCATCTCCTCGAAAGAATTGAACAAAGTGGCAAGAATCTTATTGGCGAAACTGTTGAATTTGCCAATTGCAGTAGACTCAATACAGCGACGGGCATCAACGAACCATAGCTCTTGAGTTGGGTAGTTTTCAAACTTGATCCTTGCTGCTTTGACAAGATGCTGTTTGGAGAGCTCAAAGAGATTGGAATGGTAGACAATCTGGATTGGATAGGAGTTTCGGAGGTAGCGAAGGACCTTGATAAGACGGATAGTGTCGTCAACCATTCCGTCGTTGATGGTCATGACGATACCTTTGCCATTCAAGCGTTGACGGAATTCATTGAGGAAGCACCCTCTGTTTTCGTGAACTCTGTAGTCACTACCTGGGAAAAACGCCGTTTCACCGTCAAATCTAGTGAATATTGGGTATTCGAAGGAAAGCCAAGGGAAAACCTTGGCCTCGACTTGAGAGCAGGTCATTTTTTGATCGTCAATCAGACCTCCTTCAACTTCATTTGGATGTGGGGTATAGGAGACAAGATGTTTCAAGAAATACTGTTGTTTCTTGACGTAGGAGGTATCGTTCTTCTTGATGGCGGGGATCTTTGAATGGATCTGACATTTATCAAAGATTCTTATATGGGCCAAGTAGTCGTGCAATTTTTGCTCTTGCTCATGGACCTGGTCCCAAAGTCGCTGATACTCTTTGTTGACTTCGACCTCGGACCATTGAGGAGGCTCCATGTCAGCCTTTTCAGCCTGAGCGACTTTTTTCTTGTGGTCATCGAGTTTATCCTTTTTGAAGTCTTCGTAAGACTGGAAAGCTTTATTGTCGTAGGTGACTTGTTCGTTGGGGTTTATCGTCCACTCGGGGTTACTTTTGGATAAGTGATTGAAGTAGATCAGACAGCGATCGTCGAAGGAGTACTTTCTTAAGAAGTCGTACTTGCTAATTGAGTGGAATACTTCATCGTAAGCAGAAGATCTTGTTGTGAGCTTTTTCAAGTCAGGATGTCTCAGATGAAACAGAGAAAACACTTCGTTTAGCTCATCATGATCAAGCATGGTTTTCTCTTGTGTGGTTGTGTACAGCGAAAGATCTTCCTGAGCAAGGTACCACCATAGGGAGAAGGTGAGGAGGACAGCTACCACAAGCAAACGGTAAAAGGAAGTTCTTGAAGAGATAAGCCTTCGAAGACGGAACATTATGGGGGATGGATATTTTTAGGATCTGGATCGAGTGGGAAAAGAAAAGGGTGCTGGATCAAAGAATCAAATAGTGGAGATGATAATTGCTTTAGGTTGCAATAATGGCCATTAAAAATAATAATTGGAAAAATAAAAAGGACTTAATAATTAAAAAAATAGAAAAAAAAAAAAAA
>JAJMHH010000020.1:0-13188 GCA_030582955.1 Osmozyma tolerans
TTTTTTTTTTTTTTTTTTTTTTTTTTTTTTTTTTTTTTTTTTTTTTTTTTTTTTTTTTTTTTTTTTTTTTTTCTTTTATTATTATTATTATAATTATTTCTTATCTCTTAGAAAAACAATTATCAACCCCTCATATAGTGTGGTGGGGCGCATCTAATTAAATCCTTCAGATTAATACAGTACTATGCGAGTACTAAAAATTATTTCACTGCCCGAGGGGAAAGATACATTCCAGAAGTTCTTGCATATAGTCACGAGGAAAACCATACCACAGAATAAATGACTATTTAGGCTTCTTAACATAATTCGTCTCTTAAGGAATTGGAAATTGGTGAGAAACGAACAAGAAAAAGAGCATTATTTTTGATTGCTCTTTATGTATTTGGCGAACGAATTGCCACAAGTATATACACTAGGCGTCATAACTTATTTCGCATTTTCGGTTAGTCTCCATCTAAAGTGGGCCCCAGCAAGCGGACATAAAATAATAATTTTAGTAACAAGACGGGGAAGGATATTACAAATAATAATAATAATAATAATAATGATAAAAAAAAAAAAAGACAAAATTTAAAAGCTCAACAATACATAAAGAGCAAAAAATGTTAAAAATTTCAAGGGAAAAATTCAAACTAGTAAAAAAACTATAAAGATTAGGGTTCAAAGCGTGCTTGTTCTCAGACTTGTATAGTCTTTTGGCTTGAATCTTCAAGGATTTAGCAAAGTCAATGGATAAGCAACAACACCCGTACCACAGTGAAGTTTAATCCAAACATACGATAATTGCACCATTTATTCGATATTGGCTGATTTAAATCAGATATACAACCCGCACTGCCACACTTAAATTATTGATATATATGAATTGAAGATTACCTAGAGGAGTAGTAGAGAGCTCAAAATAGGAAATCGCAATACTTGTGGTCAATAAGTATTGGGTTCGTGGAGTTTGGGGCTTTCAAACGGTTGTACGGCATTCTGAATTTTGCAAGTCAAGATGTTTCTGTATTCATCTGGTCAAAATGTGAAATACCAAGTTATTATTATAAAAATTTTTATTCTGATGAACATTCATTATAAAAGCCGAAGTTTCATTTTTGCAGCGGTGTAACTTTATTGAGATCGGCCCTTCAATAACCGAATTGTAAATTCGGAAAAACATTTATAAAAATTTTCAGATAGATTTTAAGGAACAAAATCGTGCCATTTGCAAAGATTGCTCTAAAAGGTAATCAGGATATCACACATGTATCTCATGACAATTGCTCACGTGGAAAGCTTCTCGAAATGTCTGATGTTTCTACGATCAATTACTTATGCTTCAATGCCCGATTAAACTAATCGTGTTAAATCCTTTTGAAAGAAGAGCAGTTATCATGATCATTGAGAGAAAGGCAATATTCATATGGTTGATCGTACTTTTAGGAGCAGTTTTTAATATTTCTAAACAGTTGCTTGGAAATAGCAGCCCTGAGATGCCTGGATTGAGGCCTTTTCAAATAAGTTTCATAGATGTGAAGGATGTACTGGAGCATTTAGTGGAGCATTTAGTGATGCTCTCTGGAGAATCATCCAAAGCTGTAAACAGAGGCATGAGCGATCCCACAATCTTTTTGAGGCTATTAAGAACGATCTACGCAGTATGATATTTCTACCCAGACTATATGGTAGAATGTTCTCCTGAGCTCTAGTGCCGTGTGTCGGAGCCTTTAATTTGTACAAAACAAATATTTCAGATTTTTTTACAATAAGGTCAGAATGCTATATCCAGGTTTACAATGCGTTTTGTTGCCGTTTAGTTTGTGAATGTTTTCAAGTAATAAGAGCTTTTTGCAACCATATCTATCGCAATTTACCTGCATATAATCAGCTAAAAACCAGTACACCCCAAGAAGGAAAGATCCTATGCACCGATTTATGTTGATAGCGATTGATATACACACTCCCTCTAAAGCCATCAATGAGTATGATCATACCACAGATCCACTCTCTTGTAAGTACAAGATTCAAGTAGGAAACCAAATTCAAAAAACGGGATTTTTCGATTATTAGCCGTTCGAGGCTTACAAGGCTCCGTAGAAGTAATGCCATCTTTTTCATTAGATACTCGGATGATAGCAGTTTTAGATTGTTGCCTTACACATCATACTTCGAAACCAGTACCAATTTTCACAGAATGTGGACAAGGATACTTTGATGGGTGAAATTCTCCATAGAGTCAAGTGCTCAAAGGAAACTGATGAGCTTGCTAGATTGACAAAACATTATTGGGTCAAGGATTTTATTGTTGCAGTGTAGCGTCACGTTGGGTATTGTTTGTATCTGTTTCTTAATTCGCGTCAGAACAGGATCTCGCTATAGAAGTGGTTTTTACAATACAACCTCCTCTATCGTATCTAAGCAACTCGAAAGCCTCAATCATTGTAAAATAATACCTAAGCAGTACTTTCTGAAAGAATAAGAGTAAAAAAAGGGATAATCCCTTTTGACAACAACCTTTTGTGCAGCTGGTGCGTTGGTAATCATTTGATATCATTCAGTATACATAAGGCAGCCAGTAAGGTTAAATCTACGTACTTTATAAATATATCTTGTAATAGACCAGAAGCAGGATCATCCTTATTCCAGGCGGCAACTTAAAATAAACTCTTTTTTTTTTTTTTTTTTTTTTTTTTTTTTTTTAAACGATGCTATGAGCTCATCCACCTCAAGTATGATGCATCGTGTAACCAAAGATATTTTGGAACTGCCTTTCAAAAAGCCCAATTACTTATCGAGCATATGCCGCAGATTAATTGAAGTAGTTTTCTAGGATCATGACTCAGCCTTCGCTGTATTCCGTTACGAGAGTGTATATAATACATCCGAGCGATACTGTGGATACGGTTCGGACCTCCGTACGAGAGAATCTCAAAAATTGATCGTTATGTGGTATGAAGATTGGCTTCAAGATGAACCCGGTTAATCTATCTTCCGAAGGCTTGTTTTCAATGAGCCTTTGGACATCTCCTCGAAAAGTGTACTACTACATCCTTATCACAAAGCCGTAGATTATTGCTAATTGTTATTCCGTTGACTTTTTTTTTTTCCATTGTTCTTCAAATAGCCGCTGGTTCAAGCTCCACAATACATTAAAGGTGGCACTGCCTCACGCCTCAGCCGAAGAGGGCTCTTCTTTGCATTATTGATTATTCCATTAATAGTCAAAGCCGACCACTTGTCATTGTGGTTTCTCGTCTCAGGGGGCATAATACTAAAAGCAACCACCACATTTAAAAATAGAAATCTAGACCAGCTAAAGCCTTGTGTAAGCCACTATCTCTATAAATTGACATAACTACACAATATAGAGGTCTAGGGAGTAACTATATGGAGGTTCGTTTATATGCAAGAATGCCCTTAAGGCGGTACCGGGCGCAGAGAGCAGTAGACACTAAATTTACTTACAGTTGGATAACCGTATAATCGTTTCATTAATGCTATTTGTTGAACTTTTGATTAAATGCTGCGTCATCTATAAGTTCCCAGGCCAATGAGAATCTGACGCCATGCCCACAAAGTAAATAATATGAAAAAATGCGTTGGTTTGGATCCTGATCAGACCTTGACACGGTTTGCGGCAATCAGCACAACAAACGATAATGCAGAAAAGTTGGTGTACAAGGCACCAGTTAAAGGCACAGACTTGCATCCAATGTTGAGTTTTGGTTTCTCAGTAGTAGGTCCGAAGTCAACAAAGTCTTTACCTTCCTTCAAGGCGATGGCGATAACCTCTTGCATCATAACAAAGTATCCCTTCATAGGTCGACTCTTTTCATGATCGAGCCCCTGGATATCCGAGGTAATCGTGTCACCCACCCTAAAGAGGACACATGATGCAATGACTTCACCGTTCACCTTCAAAAATAAAAGACTTCTATCCTTTCTTTTGTTGCAAATAGTGCCAAGATCTTTAATAAATTTGGCATCTGGAGCCAAAAGGGTCGCTGTGTATCCGCTCTCAGAACGGCCGTCGGCGATTTTGTTCCACAAATTAATGATTGTTTCACAGCTTTCATCATCGAATTCCGTCACCTCGTAAGTTTCACCCCCAGCACGTCTGAAATCTCCATCTTGGAATCTATATTTGATGCTCTTGAGATACTCAACGACAGACTTGCCCTTGTGAGGGCGCAAATTAATGATATGTGATGCAGGCAACTTGATCTTGAACCAACCACCCAAATGAATACCCTGCTCTGGAGAGGCATTCTTCACAGTTGGGTCAAGGAGAACAGCGCTTCTGGAAGAAGAGTCCAACAGCTTGTTCCACTTACCAATGGCGTGCATAATTGAGGCACTGCTAGCAACTGGTTTGTCAGAGCCTTTGCAGTAGAATGTGGAGCGAATGAATGGCCAATGGAAAGCTAATAAACCGATCTTAATACAGAGCCATTTACCCTTCGAATGCTCACCAAAAGTTCTTTGAATGTATCTTCCAAATCTTCCTGTTAGTGTCTTGGTCAAATCGTAGTTATCAACAGTAGTGAACAAAACCAAAGCTTCGGTAGCCATGAGATCAGCATGGAACCTAGCTTGATCCTGAATATCTTGCTCAGTGGGGAGCTCAAGCGGGAAGTCACCGCCATTAGCAGCGGCTTTCTTTGCGAGCTTCTTCTTTTGGTTTTTGGAAAGTGGTTTAGGTGCTTTAGGAGTTTCAATAGGTTCTTCAGATAATGTAGCCTCTTCATCGAAGATGGTGGCTTCGCGATCAATGACATCCCAAGTATCTCTATGCTTTTTCAAAGGAGTTTCCTGTTTTTCCCCTTTAGCGTTTTCTGGCTTGTAGACACGAAGCACTCTGCAAGTCATGCCTTGAAGTGTGCTTTTGCTGTACGCCTCCATCAAAGACAAAGCAGCCTCGCCGGAGACACCAGGATTGGACTTCTTGTTGTATGTTATGAGCTTGGCGTAAGCAGATTTTTGAGCTTCAGTTAAACGAGTGAGATCGAGCTCCTCGACTTTAAGAGTAGGTGGACGTCTGGAGCGAGAGAATCTTGAGCAACAAATGATAATAATGCAGTTAAAGAAGCAGTACCAGAACAAAACTGGTAAACTTATTGGTACTTCGTAGCCATGAACGTGTTGTCTTGCAACAGTGTCGATACCACTTATGATGCAAAGGATAGCAATCACCAAGGTGAAGCCATCGTGAAGAAGAAGGACATGTCCAATTGTGTCAGACAAACGGTTCTTCTGGTTGACGACAGACGATATTAAAAGTCCCAAGAAAGATCCACAGAGCACGAAAGCTCCTGTAAATATATATAGAAGTGGCAATTTAAGGGAGTGACTTTGAGTGTCGTAAACGAGGTCACTGTTGGTGTCGTAGCTGATCTTGATTTCAGCAATACTCAACACGAAACTCACGACACAAGCGAAAGCCATAAGAATTTGGGTCTTGCCGACTTTGGACATTCTCCAAACTTGGAATAGAACAACAATGTTAGAGACCATTGCAACTATAGACATCACAACTATAGTTAGGCGATCAGTGTATGAAAGTCCAAGTGCATGGAATTCTTTGTTGGAAAGGTTAAGAGGGTTCTTGATAGTACCGGACATCGTGACAATAATGTAACAGATAGTAATACCCAAAATGACGAAGATTATGGCAAAACGAAGAACAGACCACACATGGTAGTAGAAACCTTTGCTGTTGATTAAGTCACGGAATTTTTTTTGGCGTCTGATAAGCTCCATCCCAACAACAACGAACGCCATAATGAAACTGAGCAATGGAACAGTGGCAACGGGAACAAATGCGTTCCCGTAAACACATTCCACGCAGAATACGGAGACATTAAGGCATATACATATGAAGCACGAGAGCCATGTGGAAGTCAATAGTCGGTAATAAAATAGCTTTGATTGTAGCTGTTTCTCTGTATCGCTAAGATGGCGCTTAAATCTAGAAGAGGTGCCCTCGTCTTCGGGCGATTCCAGCTCTATCTTCTCGATTTTGGAGTCTTGATCTGAATGTTCGAGTTTCATGAAATTAAAGAAGGCCATTATCAATAATGACTATCATGGATAGGACACGAGCTGAATGGAGAGGATCTGTGATGCAGACAAAGAGGTAGACAAAAATGTGTCAATTTGTGTGAAAGAATGGCCAGATGAAGTGGATGAATTCGCTTTATAGTCTCGGATAATGAACAGGCGACTCAAGGTAGGGTTGCAAACAAAATTAGATGGAAGTAAAAGTATCAAAGAAATAACACGAGTAGGAAGAAAAAAAAAAAAGTAACTAGGAGTGAAGCAGGGGTCAGTAAAGAGCGAATTCACTAGTATATCTACTAGTGCAGGTAAATGGCGTACAGTGCTAACGTAAGCGTTCCTTTTCATACTTCCTTTGAATGAAACATTTCTTTTTTTTTCTTTTTTTTCTTTTTTTTCTCTCTCATTTCTTTTTCTTTCTGTCTTCACGTTCCTTCTATCATGCGCTAAAATGCATGAGCGTGCATATGCAATGCGGGAAAATAGACATGGTGAGCAGCTTGAAAGTATTCAGGCGCCTTTAATTCCCAGCCCCCTCCAAAACCATAAAAAAAGAGAGGCGATCTACTACACTTGATAAGTCGTATAGATTTCCCCTGAGCACAAAGAGGAATTGATTAATAAAATAGCTTTTTCTTTGAGCGATCAATTCTAAAATATGTCATGTAGTTCTCGGTCGGTTGGTGTTTCAATGGATTGGTTTTATGTGTTTTGATCACTCGGTCTCTCTGTTGATACCAGCATTTCTTAAACCCAAGGGACAAATTGCTTTTAATTCAGCCATACAAAAAAAGAAACCCGAAATTATGAGCCATTCAATCGGATTGAGCATGTTTAGACGCGACACTTCTGAACACTAAGTGAAGAATTTCTTGCTTGACGCAACTCTTTGTTATTGTTTTGTTTTAAATTCAATAATTTTAACGTGTTATTTATTGTTCAGGGGGATTACAAGGCGAAACCGCCTTAATCTTTCAACGAGGAGTATTTCTTATGCGTCGTTTTGTCTGACACTTGCAGAGAGTTCAAAAGACGTGTGCACCATTCGGGTGGAGATCGGACCACTAGTTCGCGCACGTAATGTAATACTCTAGGCCTCCTCGGAGAACCTCAAATAAAGCTCCAGCTTATCCGAAGGTTTTTCTGGGCTCTGTCAATCAACCTTGCGCCTTACTATGCCATTACTACAATAGAAGAGTCATTTTGATGTCCACCAAGATTTGTCAATGTTTCAATACTTACGTGATATCCATCTGCAATTGCTATTTAAATTTCGCGGCCTGTGTCCGGCAAACGGTTATTTGTCATCTCTGACATACATGTGTCATGCAGTACGATTCCGCTTGTATGCGGAATCCCAAAGGAGATGAGAGCATTCTGTTTTTCTCTAATTTTTCAAACTAGAAAAACTTCTTTACTTTCAAACCCTAAAATAAGAATGTGAGGATGATGGTGAATTAAAAATTGTGAGGATTATCTCATTCTCCCATTTTTAGAGGTCGAAGTTGCTGATCGACTGAGTAGTTTGCTCTCCGGAACGTATTTTAAGTTTCGATAATACACATCCTCGCGTACTTGCTTGACACACTCGGGCCGGAAGTATCCTAGATTTGTGTGTCACATTATGTCCTGTGTATGATGTATCGGTCACGAAGATGCGCATTAACACCGACAAATCGCTCAGTTCACTGCGGGTTTAGTACTGCATAAATTCCGAGCTCCGAAGTATATCCGTTTGGCGAGCGCAGATGCGGGTAAAGCGAAGATGAAACTGGAGAGACTCCATGTTGATAATGCGCTGACAACTAGTACAAGTGCCTGAAGTTCATGCAGTGAGAAATGCTGGTGTAAACAAGTAAGTCAAAGACGTGTCGGTCGAGACAAGCGGCATGTTTGCCGAAATCTTGGTGTTAATCTACAGTATTTACATGAAGAATAAACATCTTGACTTATTGTCAACTTAGATCTTAGCTAGTGAACACCCACTTCACATAAATGGTCATCATTGACAGTGGACGCAATATTACTTGCCCTGAAGGAGCTGCTATTTTGACCCTTTGTGTACCTTGAGCAAAAACGTGAAGATTGTTTCCCATTCAATCGCCAAGCCGTGTTAGCCGTTCTTCCCGAAGGGCTGCTTAAAGAAGCATGAGTGTGATTTGATCTCAAGCTCTCATTTACGTGATAGCGTGGTGGGCAACTACTAAAACTGGCTATGAACAAGAAGACTTTTGTATTTTTTTATCATTATTATTAGCATTGTTATTATTATTATTTTTTTTTTTTTTTTTTTGTCCTCTTATTTTTATTCTTGTCTATTTCAATCTGAAGTTATTGTGACTCCTGGCGCTCATTAGTGGTAACGAATCCCTTCTGGTTACGAGCCGGGTATTACGGAGGTGGGACCTCACAGGATGTACAATCGACTAAAAAGAGCTGTGTTTCCTTTTGATAATTAAGGATATCTATTCATCTTCAAATCTATTTGGGCTCATTTATTTACTTTTCTTTCTTTTTTTTTTTTTTTTTTTTTTTTTTTTTTTTTTTTTTTTTTTTTTTTTTTTTTATTTTGTTCAGCACAGTATTTTTTTCAAAGAAAAAAAATATGATCGAGCACGGCGTATACCGTTTGCTAACACTGCGGGGTGCCGCAGATCTTTTCATGGCTTGCTACACATCTGTACGTTAAGCCATTCTTAATGGGATACATATTGGATCATACAGAGTTGCTCAATTGTCAAGAAGATGCTTTTTGCAAAAAAACAAAAAAAAAAAAAAAAAAAAAACGGGGATGCTTCAAGCCCTGACGGGGCTTTATAGCAAACGAAACGTTCCTAAGATCCCGATGTTTTGACCTGAATACAATATGTTAGACTCCAGAGAATAAAAGGAGTTACAGCTTGATACACGAGCAATCTTGTTGCTTCTTCATTGTTCCTTTGCAAGCTTAAAGTGCAGCTTACTAAAAGCATAACGAGAACTAGTACTGAACACAATAGAATCTGACACGTTAAAGAGTTCTCGTTAATCTTTGACAGAATAAACTGTCTTCTCTTTTGAAATGAGATCAGTCTCTGCTTGCACCAGTTAGCAATTGCTTTCGATTGTCTCGTGCAAAAGTAGAGAGTCTTTTGTACCAAAGTCGGGTCACTGTGCTGGTTGTCTGTCTCTGGCACACTCTCCTCGTGTTTTGCAACTCTTTCTTCATTGGTGATAGGTACCCTCAAAGTTCGAATACCTGCGAGAGAATTGAATGAAATGCTCTCGATAGTCTCTTCCATCTTTTATTGAAACTTCACTTAACAACTACTTGGCTTCTCAGAGCAAAATACTATTCGCTTCAATTTACAAACACAGCTTGCGGATAAATTCACAATTCACAAAATGAGAGCAGCTCACGTTCTAGGACACAAATAAAACAGATATTGCATATCATAACATTGGTCCTATAGTGTAGTGGTTATCACTTTCGGTTTTGATCCGAACAACTCCGGTTCGAATCCGGATAGGACCTTTTTTTTGCTCAGTGCGCATCTTTATCTTGTCAGATTAATTTGACCCGCCCTGCGACTTCGTCCAGTACGAGGCTCCTATCTTTTACTACGTTTTCTGACATATCCGATTTCAACATTTCCCTGCTGTGCTTGTATACTTAAGTATGCGACTTTCTCTGCTTTGGTGGTACTATTGGGGGTATTTCTTCATCAGGTCCAGAATCCTTTCCTGTAGTTGAGGAGTTCTCTTCTAATGAAGTGGCAGCAGTTTCATTGGAGGATTCTCTGGTCTTCACCTTGTTAAGCTTCGCCTTCACATTGGAGCCCTTCGGTTCATCTCCATTTGTTGTGTTGGCAAGCAAAGTGCTCAATTTCTTCTTATTTGGTGATGATGAACGTTTTAAGCCCGAAGCAGATTTGTCCGGCGAGCTGTTGCGCAGCTTTTGAGGGGTTGCGGGTGGTTCTGCCTTTTCTTTTTCGTTTTCTTCTTCCGGCTCGCTTTGATGACTGACTGCTCTCTTCAATTTGCTCTCCAATCTTGACTTCGAAGAAGCAGCTATGCTAGCCCTCGTGGTAAGACCACTCTTCGAGGAGCTTGAGGATTCCCTCAGGGGCTTGTTGGAGTTCTTTCTTCTGAGTTCTCCAAAAATCACATCTTTTTGGTCAAAAAGATCCTTCGCAAAGTTTTGCTGAAGCGTTTCAATTGCAGAGCTTGGTATTGCCTTCGCATCGGAAAAGCCGTTTGAATTTTCTTTCGGTCTCAATATCAAGGACCCAAAGTCAACAAACAATCTTTCTCTCAATTTTTTTCCAAGATCCTCATTCTTTGATGCTATGATACTAACGAGCCTGTTAAAATGTGTTAGTATTGCGTCCAAAGTGGCCAAATTACTAACAGGAAGCTCCGATAGAGTATTCTGTAAACCATTTATCCTCGTCTTATCCACCTTTTTGTCCTCCGACGAAACCGGATAGCTCAGGTAAAGCGTCTTTATCAAGTCGAAATAATTGTGTGGGACAATAGAGTCGGGCAACTCCAAAAAGTAGAGCTTAAAAACATTTGTTAAAGTCATTGGGTCCGTTGCTCTGAGTACTTTTTGGATTGATGTCTGATCGGATAATTCATTGAGCTTAAGTCTGACCTGGTGTACCTTTGAAAGATGAACAGGTTGGGTCCACAAATTTGTTCTCTCAACATCGTTTTCGAGCTCAGGATACACTTCGTCAAGATACAGAAGGATAGACTGCACCAATATCGGAACTGCCTTTTTGTCAAGCCTTGATTTGACATTAAGGTCGACACCAAATGTTTGCCTGATGTTCGAGTTGTAGTAATTATCGTAGAGCAGCACATGAGGATCAAATCTACCTGTCGCGTAGTTCTTTATGAGGAACTTGAGGTCGTTAACTGGGTGGATAGTCTCTTCGACGACGAATAACTCATCACAGGTTTTCTTTAACTCGACGATGTTATCAGCAAAGGTCGCTAAGAAGTCGAAGGTGACCTTTTTAACTGCCTTCAATCTGTCAAGCTCACATTTTGTCATGAACGTCAAATGGTCCATGATTATTTCTTCGTAGTCGCAACGTAACTTATCGAAGTCTTTGGTTTGTTGGAAGTACTGAGAGTCCAATGCTTCCACCTCCTTGAGAAGTTTACCAAACTGAGACTTGTCCTTGTAGTCAACTGAGTCAATGCCCATGGCTTGCTTAACATCCTCGAAGTAGTAGGCAAACTGGTTAGATTTGGCATTGGATGCGGCAATAGCGTCGTTGTTAGGGTTCTTTTGCTTGTTCGAGATATCCAACTCGGATAATTTAGTGATTTCAAAAACAATGGGTTTCCACTGGTAGTAGAATTGACTAGAGTTTATGAAGCTTTTATTGGCACTCATCGAGCCGATCAAGCGAATAAAGCCATTGTCAATCAAATCTTGACCAAATCTTTCGGCTTTCGCAACATTGCCTTGATAGTCAGGGACATTGTCCCAGGTCCACTGAGTTATAGCAGCGCCAGTTGAAACATTGTGATAAGTCCCGAGAATTGGAACTTTGTGAGACTTCAATTCAATTGTGGTAAGCATCTGAGTCAAGATGTCCTTTGTATGGGCATAATCATGCACTACACCACCCAAGGAAAAGCTTTGATTCTCTTCGGACTCGGCCTTTTCATCATCAGTTGGATTTTTTTCATGTGATTCTTGAGCAGCCTCTGCAAGGGCATCGAGGTCTTCTTCAGGATAGTGGGCCTTAAATTCTTCCAACATACGGCACTTGTTAAAGTACCTTTTTTGAAGTCTCTCGAGATTTGACTTGGCAGATTTGAAGGCCTTGTTTTTGTCTTGAATCATTGCCTCCGAGTAGCTAACGCGCTCTTCATGCTCTAGGGACCATTGAGAAAAGGGATCTAAAACAAGAGACTTGATGTTGTTGGCTCTGTCCAAATGGAAGCTACCTTGTTTGGAGAATGTTTCAGTTATCTTTTCGTAGGCATTTTTGATTGTTGAGACATAGTCGTCGTCAGTGTGTCTTTTGCTGGTTTTCTTGGTGAGGCTGTCAATAGTCGACAACTGGGTTCCATAAGAGTGCTCCAGCTCCATGCGTTTCAGGAACAACAGAATGAAGTCATTATTTTCCTTGATTCCTTCGTATAACTCTGCAAATAGAGCTTCAGGACCCAGAGCATAGTCGGAAGACCAAAAATGTTCTGCAAACGACATATTGAGCTTCTTGTGGCAGCTAGGGGATGAAGAAATAGAATTGGAAAGAGTAGTAGGAATACGCGTCAAGTGTAAATGGAGAATGTTGACATCACGTGATATTATTATATGACTATTTTTACTCAAGGCTGTAACAGCTTGTGAAAAGGAGAGTCTGAGATGGAAGTTGGCCTTATAAGGTAAGACCCTAAATCAAAATACTTTTTGTCATTCGAGAGCCCACTGGCTTGTTGCATTTTGCTTTATACGTAAAAGAAAACATGCCAGCAGGGCATTGACTGCGCATCGAAACGGTTGTACCTGAACGCCTCGCATGATCGAGCCGTAAACCGTTGGTTCCTGCAGGACAAAACTACTTCAGGACCCCTCAATTAGCCCCGATTGGGTTTGGGAAGCTGCAATTGTTATTCGAGGAATTTCGTAATCGACGAGTCAGAAGTTCACGTTCTTCGCTCGGCTTACTCGCGTGGCGCGAACGAGCATTGTTCACCAAGCGTGAGGGACTAGAGAAGCCGTGGATGTCGACATTGAATGCAATATGCTCGCGGCAGCATTAACCAGGAAAAGTGAAGGATAAAAAAGAAAATAGAATTTGATCATAGCTACTCATTTTAAGTAATACAATTATTTTCAAAATTTTAGATCATGGTTGGAGACTACCCTTTAATAAACTGTCGTAATATTCTTCGTAAATTAGAGCAGCTGCTTCAAGCACTCTTGTAAACTTGAAACGAACCTTTTGGTAGCACGGCATACTACACTTTATGAAATCATTGAGTAGGTATCGAGAGTTGGAGACTGCTGATCTTTACTTGAGACGAGAATGACTAATGTCGTGATGTTATTTGCCGTAAGCAAAACATTCGTTTAAGCATCAAAACACACTTCATAGAGGCATATTCGTGAAACTCCTGTGTCGCGCTTTGTGTCGCGTT
>JAJMHH010000020.1:13288-42537 GCA_030582955.1 Osmozyma tolerans
TTTTTTTTTTTTTTTTTTTTTTTTTTTTTTTTTTTTTTTTTTTTTTTTTTTTTTTTTTTTTTCATTCTTGGACTCAATTTTTTTATTATGTTACCGTAATTTAAGGATGAAACCAATGTAACACACCACTGACGTCTAGATGCACGGAGGCGCGGGTTTCATCCTGCCATATTTTCATCCCTCCTGATACCTCTGAGTAAGATCATCTCCTTCTTTCTTTTTTTCTTTGTCTTTTCTTAGTCCACGCCATAACTCAGCTGTGTTTGCTTGCCTAAGGCACTCAGCTCATAATATCCTAATCCTTATGAATCCTTTTAATCCACCTGCGACGCCCCCCAGGGCCTCGCCACCTATTGCTCCCATAACACCGTGCTCAACCAAATGCCACAAAAAGCAACCTAGGGCTAGACTAGCTTCTCCAGGAGCTATACCCTTGGTCTCACCCTTCGACTCTACCAAGAAGCAAGCTCCAGATGTTATCGATTCTAAGTTAATGCGTGGGAAACCTATCCTTCTACCTACACCCCTGACAGTGGGAACCGGTCGGAAGTCGAAGACCGCTGACCTTGCGATTCAGCCATCACAGAAATCAAAGAACCTCACAAAGAGCCTTGAAGCCTTATGCTACTCAACATCTCAAGAAGAACCACAAAAGGCTCGTGAACCAGAACCTCAAACCCCTCTTCCTCCCCTAATCTCAAGACCCTCAACCCCGCCTTTGCAAATCACACATAAAACAGGCAACCTGCCTCTATTGGAGGATGCCTTCCACCAACGCGACACTTCCAAGAATGAAAGGACGGTTGAAGTGGTTAGTGTGGACTGTCTAAAATCCATCCCCCGTGAAAGCCTCGCTAATCCCTTCGTTGAGCCAACGCCTCACCACCCTAAAAGGCACTCATCAACTATAGACTTCTCCACTCATATGGAGCTTGTGCATAATAAAACCGGAAGGAAAAAGTTGGAGCGATTGGACGATGAACAAAGAAGATTTAAACCCAGAAAGTTGGATTTTTCGCTGGTCGATAATCCTATCAAGACTAATTACAACATTGCGAACAAATTCGTGAAGAAATCTATTGGAAAGACTTTCGCCTTGGATGACTCACTGAAACCAGGGTTTGAAATCTTTACAGATGAAGAAGACGCCTAGGACTCAGCAACTATGTTTGTGACTTAATAATCTAATATAATTTACTTCATATAGTTTACTTAATATATTCACTTTTACTTTCTATACCAATTATATATTACTCCTGTACTTCTTGATATTGTCCCATCCGATGGAGTTGGCATTAGGTAGTTTGATAACCTCAATCTGGTTGAGGGCCTCCAAGAACTGCCTATCAGGATAAGCAACGGTGTACCTTATTGGCTTGCTAAGAGCTGATTCGAGAGCCCCAGTCTCTCCACGAAGCTCAACTGGTAATGTTCTCATAATTTCAGGATGCTCAGATGGTAACGTGAATCTCCTTGTGGGGTCTGGACGCATTAGCTCTTGAAGTTCCCTAGAAGGTATGAACGGCTTCATTGGCTCATTGAGTTCCCTTGAAGTCTCCATGTCCATAGGTTCCTGTATTTCACCTGCTTCGATTGCTTGTCTGTGCTCTTCTGCCTTCTGGCGTGCTTCTGTGACTTGTCTCAATTGCATCTCATACCGTTGCTTCTCTGCCGCGAGAAGAGTCTCTCTCCTCTTGTTGCGTTCTTCAACCTTCTCCATCGAGTAAAGTTTTTCAAAGTCAATCAGTTTGAAATCATAATATCTTCTCCAGACTTCACCCAGCACCTCTCTGTAGGAATTAACCAAGAGATTGAAAAGAATGTTGTTGTGAAGCATCTCGAGATTCACGTAGTCCTCGGTGAACTTGCGCTGTCTGTCAACGGTTATCTCAACATTTTCAGGGGAGTAAAAGTCATGCGTAAGACCCTTCACAGGGCGGTTGAATCTTCTTTTCAAAGGCTTTGTGACCTTTGCAGATGGAAGGTGGGTAATGGAATTGTTCTTTGGCGCCAGCTCCGCTGTAAATGTTCTAATCTTGTTGATTCTATTCACCAAAGCAGCATCTTTGTAGTTACCCGAGCCAGGGCCTCTGTAACTCTTGTAATAATAATACTTTGACGAGAAGTTATCTTGGTCGTTGTTAAGAAGAAGCTGTTGGACTTCTTTTGGGATATTGGTGGTCTTTTCGTATTCAAGCTTCAAGTCGTGCAAATGAGGAAGTTGAGTATTAAACAAAGCATTTTGTTGAGCAGCGCTCATCTGGCCATTAGTGACAAAATAGTTTGGAACTTTGCATATCGGCGTGACTTGAAAATCAGGAATCTGGCCATTACCGGGAAGAATATTTTCGGATACATCCAACGTATTAGGGTCAACAAGACCGGCTTGCTTTTTTGAGCGGCCAAGAGCCTTCTTGGAGGAAGATGTTTGGGTTATAGGCTCGACTAAATCGGTAATTCCATCGTTGGAGGGGTGATATTGAGTAATGTTATTGGCGGTTATGAGTAGCTCACGCTCATTGGCACTTAATGCGGTGCCGAACACCCTCCTGTAGTTTCCTTCGTGCTTATAAACCTGCAATTTTGTGAGGGGCGTGAGGGCGAGGAACGAAGCATGGTCCAAAGGAATTGTGGACTCAACCTTCCCATATTGTGGAAAAACTTGGGACACGGTAATCGTTTCATCATCCAGCGGCAGAATCACCGGCCTTTTCCGCTTCTCGTTGTTTATAAAGGAGTCAGTTCCAACAAGAGCCAGCTTGTCGTCAAGTATCAGGTAGATAAAAGGCACTGAAATGTAGAACTGTTTTTTGTTGGCGTCGTGAGGCAGAATGAGCTCATTGTCAACAAACGCAGAATTCAATTGCGAAGTGGACTCATGAAGAAAATGATCTTTAGAAACAGCCGATCCCTTGAGAATTTTTGCTATCACCTGGTACGATGATGGGTAGTTCCATAGCGCTGCCAAGTGCCTTGTCAAAACATAATGGTTGTTGTTAAAAATGAAGGATACAGTTCTCAATGGCAGTGAATCCGGTAAAACCGCATTGTCTGAAGGAGGATTGAACTTGACGGGCACAGTAAGCCGAGAAAATCCGTGCTTGTTTTGACCGCCAGTTGCAGGGAGTATCTGTATAGAGGCCATCGAGAGAACCGCTGTGATATTTGGTGTCTTGGTGACACTTGAGTAAATCTCGTTCTAAGTCACGTGATCATCAATATTCCGCGCCACTTCACAGAGCTCAGTGGGGAAATCGCAGTAATGTCTAATGGGGCAAAAACCGGAATCATCTCAAACAGTATCGCACTTGATGAAATTGGAACGATCAGAAAAAAGAAATGGAGAATAAAGGATTCCAAAGCCTTACTTAAACCTTCCATGCGTCTTGTATATGATATATAGTTACTGTAATTGTAACTTAATTGTTGAGTGTCCCTTGCCCTGTGGGTGGAGTCCTTGCAGGACTTAAGTGAGTTCAGGTGCCATTGTGTAATAAAACGACTTCGAAAAAATGTCACACGAAGAAGGCTTGTTTCTTTTTACAATTCAAAATTTTATCAAAATGAATAAGTAGTCTTACCTTCTTCAACTTTGAGTCTTTTGAAGTTCTATGTTATTTCATTATTTTTGTTCGATACGGTGTCTTCAAGAAGCCACAGCCTTTCGGTCCAGGAACAGAAAAGTGGCCGCGGATGAAGATTCCCCACATCGCGGATTACACGTGAATAAAGATATATCCCCCAATTGACATCCACGTCGTTTTTTTTTTTTTTTTTTTTTTTTTCTTTTCTTTTCCTATTTCACTTGGATCTTCAATTTCTATTTTAATTGAATCCCAAGCTTATATAACACAGACATAATGGAGGAAACTGATATTCTTTACGAGGTTAAGGGCAAAGTTACCATTATCACCCTTAATGTGGAGAAGAAGTTGAATGCTTTGAACGGACCACAATACCTTCAGTTGTCTAAATACATCGACGAAGCTGATAAGGAGGAAGACACCATCGCCACCATCATTCAATCTACTGGTAGATACTTCTCGGCTGGCGCTAATGTTGTGGACGCCTCTGTGATGAATGAGGACCCCGCAGTTATCTTCTCTCACGAGTTTTGGTTGAAGAACTTCTTGGGAAGAAACGTGTACTTGACTGACTTGCTCCACAACCACTCCAAGATCTTGGTCTGTGCTCTCAACGGCCCTGTGATTGGTCTTTCCTCTGCTCTTGTTGCCTTGTGTGACTTGGTCTACGTCAATGACGACACAAAGACTTACTTGTTGGCACCATTCGCCAACTTGGGTTTGGTTGCAGAGGGTGCTCTCTCCGCCACATTGTTCATGAGATTGGGCTGGTCGAAGTCCGCCGAGGCGTTGTTGCTTGCAAAACCTGTCTCAGGCAAGGACCTTGACAAGTTGGGCTTCTTCAACGGCAACTACACCTCTCAAAACCTTTCCACGGAACAGTTCAACAACGAAGTCTACAAGGAGATCTCCTCCAAGGTCGAAGGCTTGTACGAACCATCTATTTTGGGATTGAAGAAGTTGCTTAGAGACAACAGAGACCTGTGGGTCAACAGTGCTAGTGCCAAGGAGGCTGTTGTTGGTTTTAACAGGTGGATCGAGGGTATCCCTCAGCAAAGATTTGCCCAGATTGCCAACAAGGAGATCAAGCACAAGCTTTAGATTTTTTTATGAAACATAGTATTTTTTTTTTTTTTTTGCTTTGACGCGAGTAGTAGTAGAGCCCACACTAGAGAACAACCCCGCGAAAACCCAATCCAACCGCGTTAAAACTCCATCATAAATTTCAACTGGCTGATAATAGCATATGTCCTTCAATCTAACATGCCCGAGTTTGCTAGGGCTTCTTCTAGTTGTATCGAGTCATAACGGTCCACAATTGGTATTTCATTACCCTCCTGAGCTCTCAGGCGACCCACTGGGCAACGAAAAGAATGCCGCTCCGTCGCTAGACAAACTCAAGGACGAAGACTATCTCCCTGAGGATGAAGCGGATTTCATAAGAGAGGACACCGAGTGGGATGCGTCCCATCTGGACTTTTACCTCGGAACGAAAACGGATATCTTCACCTTTCTAGAAGCCAAGGAGAAGCGTGGTCCTCTGACGACCATACACGGCAGTTCTGCAAATACCATGGATAGCGAGAAGGAGACTCGAAGATCAACATCATTTATTCAAAGCAGAAAAAAGGACCTGTCTGCTTCTAAAACACTGATATTTGGCTTTGAGCCGGACTACCTAAGTGAGATGCTATGTCCTCCCAAACCAATGTGCAATAGTCGATTCGAGCTAATCGTCGACAATATCGTGTTCTTGGGATTACCAGTGCATGTATATGATGACGGCTCATGGAGAGTTTCCAAGTCAAAGGCCCACAAGACCACCAGCGAACGAAGTGGCGTGGAAAATCGACAAAACCGGGATAGCGAGACATCCCAATTGGAGACAACCGAGACGGATGCTGAGCACCCGGATGGCTATAACAGCACAACTGCCAACTCAATGACAATGTTTCACGTGGTGTTTGTCATGAACCCACTCGAGATCGAACGCAATTACAGAATCGACGAGATGTTCTACTACGTGACCTCCAAATTGTCCCTTGTTCTACGGTATGAGCAGCTGAAGACTGATTATATGCGATCAGAGGTAAGAGAGGTGTCACGATTGAAGGAATCATGGAGATCACTGCCCGAGACTCAGCTGTCCATGTCGTTGAACGACTACCTTGTGGATAATTCTTCTCTCTGCAAGGTCATGGCAGATTGCTTCAAAGCAATATCCACATCTCAAATTGCTAATTTGAAAATCAACGAGAAGCTTCGGTCTTTTCAAATCCCGCTCAAGATGGAGTTTTCCTCCTTACCTGAGTCGACCGTGCCGTTCATCCCCGGCTCCCATCTCTCATCAACGTCTGTATTTTTGAGCACCCTCGGGCTCATCAGTCTTGGCGAGACAACAAGATACAGAGTCGAACCCTTGCAAGAGTTGGTCTCCGCTGGTCATCTACAAGAAAACCCGGCTCCACCAAACGCAGACGAAAATCTCGATGTCACGAACGACGACACGCAATCTTCGGCGAACGATATCATATACTTTGCGCTACTCCTTCTAGACGAGCCAGAGTATATAATCAAAAAAGTAAGGGCTGATCAGCACACGGCGTTGGCGAAATTCATTCGTCTTATAAAGCCCACAGAGTCCCTATTAAAACTCTCTGAGCGACTTGGGCAACTGGCGGGGGAGAAACATGGTCTCACAATTAGCCAAATCAACTCATTCGCGTTCCATCTAATATACTGGAGGTGCGCCAGAATGATTGTTCCCTTGAGCCCCCGTGCGATCTACATTGTATCACCGATGGCCCCATTGACCACGAAGCTTCGAGAAGATCTGGAACGTTTCAAGAAAGACTTCACGACGTTGCCATCACTCCCGCAATTCCTTCGTCTCATATCTACTAGATCAAGGAAGCCCAAACAGTTTGCTGTTATCATCCCTTCCAGAGACCACAAAGACATCTATTTGTCGGCATTGGCATGGCTAGTGCGCCATGGGTACGTGACGCAGTTACACACATACATTTGGTTTAAGGTACCCCGCAAGGTGAAGATGAAAGTAGAGGAGGAGCTCGAGACGGAGTTGGGAGGCCAGCCTAGGAAGAGATCCGAGTCAGAAGATATTAAGGATACACCTGCCACTGACAACAAAGTGGGAGGTGTGTACTCCACTGACAACACATCAAAACAGAACAACTCAAACCCTCATATCTCTGCGTCGTTCGAAAATGACATGGAGAATCTTCTGGCAAGACTAGGATTATCAAGCTTAGAGCCCGAAATTGTTTTTGAAGAGGACAGTGAGACCATCTTAGTGGATCCCGGTAGGGCGTCTGCGGTGGAACGAAGATGGATCAACAAAATCATCTACGAAGAATGCAAACTCTCACCTGATTTGATAGCAGTTTTCTTCAAGCTACTAAAGTACATGAACGGTAAAAGCTCATTGGAGGTACTCCTCTTGAAAGAGAATATCTCGCGGACTGACTTGAGACGTTTATTACTAGCGGTGGAAGACTATATCATTTCCGTACGGCATTGGTAAAAGAAGTCCACTGGGTCCGTGGAGCTTCAAGCGAAATTATTCTCCTGTGTTGCCTCCAATTCATCACCTTCAATTTCGGCAAAGGTTTTGAAATGAAGAGGACGGTGTGACTCGTGATAGAATGGCACAGGAAGGTCAATCTTCATATCGTAAAGACCGTTAGGGTCCCACACAGGTCCTAAGAATGAGTAGTTCCAGATTCCGTCGTCCGGAACCAAGAATGTACCCATAATTCGGTCCGACATGACCAACTGCTTCTTTTGGCTGAAAGATGGGCTGAATCCAGCAGGGGCGTTTGATATCATGTCTTTGTTGTTTGCGCCCCACTCGTATCCTTCGTTATCAAGCGTGTAAGCTGACAAGGTCACAGAACCAGAGGTAAGTGCCAATATGAAAGTAGCCATAGAGCTAGACCACTCCTTTTCGTTATTCTTTTTGAACGTTGCCAAAGTCGTTGCATCAACAGCCGAAAGCATATTGAGGTCGTATGTCTGGGTGTGGGCCCAGCCTAGTAGCTCAAGTTCAGCCAAATAGTCGTTCTGGCTCTTGTCGTAAATCTTGGTGGGGAACTCCACCGAATGAGAATTGCCCAATTGAGGCACCAACGCAATCGCCTTTACCTCCTTGATCTGATCGTTGTCAGACGGAGACTTACCGTAGACTAGAGCACCGACTCGGGTCCGCGTATCGGAGATCTGAACCAACTTCTTCACCAAGTTGGTAGGCATGATGTAAGTGTAGCTATCGTCATCAACAAAGTCAGCGGAGGATACAAACATGTTCTTAGACCGCAAGTACAAGTTATTAGCGGCAATGGCCCTGTTGCGCCACTCGTTTTTAGAGCTAAACGCAGACTGCTCATGGTTTGTTGTAGTGATGGTCGTGATGGCCTCACCATGGACATTCTGCGTGGTTGTCTTCAAGGCAGTGAGCTGCTGGTTGGCGTTGGCGGCGTCGGAGTCATCTTTGGCCACATTCTCCACATCAGCAATTTGCTGTCTCTTAGCAGAAGGAGCTTTAATATCCTGACCAAGAATCAAGTCACGAATCTCTGATTGCGTAAGAGACTGGACGTTGACGTTGTTCTTCTTGGCGTAGTCATTGAGAATCAAGTCCCGCAACAGAGACTCCACATCGATCCACTGCTCATCAGTCAAGGACGGCCAAATATGGTTGCTTTGAGTAATGACACTTGCATCAGGACGAAGAATCATGTTGGTTCTCTCCTGGTTTATGCCCAAGGCCCTGAGAATCAAGAGCGTTCTCGAGAATGCAGTGTACGAGGAAATGCTCTCGAGCCAGTCGTCGTAGAAGTTGAAAAGAACCATTTGAGGCTCGTTTGCCTTCAACACAACATTCGCCAACTTGTCCACCTTAAGTGCTGCAGCAAATGGTAGATGGAGCTCCGAGGACCGCGTGCTAATGTTGGGGAAGTCCAACATGTGCACCTCCAATGGATCAAGCATTCCCTTTCTGGTGACGATCATTTGTTTGGGTTGTTCCTCACGGGGAAGAGATCTCACCAAGGCAGCCACTTCCTCTGCTGTCTTCCACTTAGCGAGCTGGCCAAGACGTTTCTGACCAGCCCACACGGACGTGTGGATGATCTTCAAGAACAACTGTCCGGTCTTTGGATTCAAGATGAACACCGCTCCGTTAATGGGCTTTGTGGTCAAGTTGCCCTCAAAGGTCCGGTGCACGGTAACACGGTAAACATTGGTGTCGTCAACAAAGAATTGAGTATCGTTGCTGAATAAGTCTGCATAGTTGGACGAGTTCAACAACGCCACCTGAGGCTGCGACTGGTAAAGCTGCAAACCTTTCCGAATACGCTCACGCAAAACGTACAAGGCAGGGTTTGCCTTCATGATCTCCTTCATGGCGTTCTGCATCAAAGGCTTTAAACCGCTGAACCAGTTGCCGTAGACGTCATACACGTTGTAAGCCAAATCAACACCCACCATAGCACCGATTGGCGATGGATACAAGCTGGAACTGTCTGTGGTGTAGTCCAAGTATTTGGCTCTTGTATATCTGGAGATGTCGTGTGAGTCGTAATCGCCGTAACGGAGCTGCACATCCAACCAATACTTTGTGGCAGTAGCACTATTGAAAGTGTCGTTTGAGTCGTGAAGCAACGACGGACGCGACACATTCCACTTGTACGTGCTCGTTAACACAATATCAGCACACGATGAGTTCATCTTGTACGACTTTCTTGGGTGGATGGCTTGCTTTTCCACAGAATCGATGTGAAGCACTTCGAGCTCCTTATCAAGAACCTGGCAAAGGTCTTGCACCAAACTCTCGTGGATCTTCTGCCACAAATGTGCCCTGAAAATCTGGATCAACGAGATCTTCAATGTTGGAATCTTACCGTGGAGGAAAATACCAGTGAGATCAAGCTGAACCAAGAACCCAACATAGACGTTCGCTCTGTTGATAGTAGGGGACCACCAGAGAGTGAAACGACGATTGGGGATTTGACTCAACCCGGATCTCTGGGCATTGGTAAGTTTCTTGAACTTCAAAGAGTCCTCGAACCCAGAGGCCTTCTCCCAGAAAAGCCCCTCCCACGAGTCGAATCCTGTACCCTTGAAAAGGGTATGCTCAAGAATGGTCTCAATTCCTCCCAAGGCTTGGATGACATCTGTTCTGTACGCAGTGAGATTCCACAACTTACCATCGTGGTGGTTGTTTGTCCACCAAAACGGGTTGTATCTCGTCATGCAGAACTGCTTGAACTCACGCCTGACTCTGTGGCCCTTGTCGTAGGCTAAGGTTTGCCTGTCCTTTTGGAAAAGCGTGCTGATACGGGGCAACCCCCTATCCCAGCTGCTTTCCATGTCTTCAAAGGTAATTCTTCGGTTCTGCTCGAGTGCCTCCTGCCTCTTGATTGCGTATTCAGCCCAAACACGTTGCGAGTCGAGGAACTCGTTTTCCCACGTGGTCATGTACCTGAAGATCGTAGGAATCATCCTCTCTTCTTGGTGGCTCATGCCCGCTCTGAAATGGGTGATTCCAGTGTCCGTTTGCTTGGACCACTTGAGGTCTGACGCTGGAATCAAGATGTGCGATGCACTGAGCATACCAAGACCACCAAGCTCTTTTGGTGTATAGAAGACAGCAGGAGGGAATCTCGAGGGCATCTTGGAATTCAATCCCATTTTAACACGGTTTTGGATCTTCGTTTCGTACTTCACAAGAATATCAAGAAGTGACTCTGTGGCCACTGTAGCCTCTCTGTAGTAGGCAAACAACGAGATCAAAGCGGTGTTCCATTTCGCAGCAACTTTGGTGAATGTGGCCGAACCAGAAGACATCAAAATCTGCCTTATACGGTTCTGGAATTGCTCAACCTCTCTTGCAGACACCTGAAGGAACGCTTTGGCCGTTCTCTGTTTGGCCCTTTGGTCGACCAAGTCCCATACACCTTCTTGGGATGACTTGTCCTCGGCCATTCTGCATTTTGGCAAGATCCGCACCTCAAATCCACACATAGAAAACAATAGGTTCGGATTCTCTGGCGAATAAACCGATGCATATGTGTTTTCCCACTCCATTGTCGTAATAGATGTGGGCACTCTACCAGAAATCTCCCAAAAGAGAGCTTTGCCAAGATTCACGTCCTGTCTCATGAGCCTCATTCTGGAGTCACGAGGCCAACATTTGTGATTATTGTAGCCCACTAGACTTGACAGAAATTCTTCGGGACTAGATGCCAAATAGTCATCCACAAGTGCACTTGCATCCTCGTGGTCGAATCTGAAGAAAATGTGGACCTTGTCCAAGTATCTGCAGTAAAGTCTGATAGGGTTAGCGGTTTCAGTCTCGACATCCTTGAATTGAAGGAAGCTGTTTGGCTGTTGCACCGGGCCCGCCAACTCCGTGGCCCTATCCAAGCCCAAAATAAGCAAGTCGATGGCAAGACAGTAGTACTGGAAAACAAATGATGAGAATTGGAGACCCTTCAAAAGCCCAAACTGGTTAACGTGGTTCATATCCTTGTACGACAAAGCCACATTGTTCTTCGCCGTGATGTAATCAGCGATTTCTGGGTCCACAATCAACCTAAGGAGCCTGTTGAGCATAGTGAAGTCGATGTTCTCCGCAACCTTGCTCAATGATGTCTCAAACATCACGTTCGTCTGTCCACGAGAAGTATCCCATACTTCCTCCAAGTTGTTGACACCTTGACACCACTTGTAAACCAACAACGGCGGAATTTCATCATCTGAAGGTTTGACCCAATTGGGGAAGAGCTGCCTTTTCTCAGCTTCGTACCACAAGTACTGATCCAAGTATGCATCTGTGATTTTCTCAAGGGGATCAATTGTGTAGGCCGGGCTTAAATGGTCGTAGTAGTCATTCATTTCCAAGCCAACCTCTTTGAAGAGTCTTTGAGTCAAAAGATACTTCTTAATTCTCGCAAGACACTCGTTGGGGTTATCGTAAGCCTGCTCAATTAACGCCAACTCTTCTCTTTGTGCCGAATTCAACCTGGCATTTGCATTGAAGTTTTCTTTGAGGTTCTCTAAGGCCAACACTAAAATTTTTGTATCGTGCTTGTAGGAGATTGGTGGGAAAGGGATGGCATTGAACTTGCGGCTCTCAAGCCAATTGACCATTGTTTGGAAAATGATAACCGCTTGATCTGGTGAAACATACGGCCCATTTTTCGAGAAATCTGCTTGACGCTCTTGTTCATTTTTGACGGCAAGTCTTGTGAGACGCCCGAGGTTCTTTTTGACCACCGTCTTCTCAACAGTAGCTCCACGCCGTATACGCTCACGGTTGTAGTGAGCAATGGATATCCAGCCATCAGCTTTCGCTTTGATGTAGTGTTCAATGATCTTTTCAATGGGTTCAGGAAGCCCGGGAACCTTCCAAGGGATATTAGCTTTCCAGCACCTCCAGGCTTCACTGAGATGCTGTAAGATCAATGCTGATTTGTTTTGCTTCAAGCCTTCAGGAATCATATCAAGAATATCATGCATGACCTGAGCTCGTAATTCCAAATCGTAGTACGAATCAATTCTTTGCTTAGTGACGGTTTTAGCAACATCATTGCTTCGTCTCCCCTCAAACTGTCTGGCCAACAAATTGCCAAGCCATCTTTCGAGAAGCGGAATGGTTCCTCGTATAAAAGAAAGCCACACTCGCCACGAAGGTTGCCAGAACCCACAACCGGGGCCCTTGCCTATTTTGTCATTGAACTGAGAGTAGATAACATGCTTAAGGTCTTTGCACGCTCTGATCTGGTGCATAACCTTGTACTTGTATCTGTAGATACCGGTTAGCTGGCCCAAGTGATTGAAGATGTAGTGAAGACCATCAGCCAATTGATAGGCATCAACATTGCCCAAGCGAAACTGCACGTGCGAGTCAACAACAATTTTCACCACCCTGAGAAGCTCTCTTATCAAGTGGAAAGCATGACCGAACCTGGACTTCTTTCTCTCCTTTGTTGTTAAAGTTTTTGTTGGTTTCAAATTGAAGTTGTAGTCGAGATGAAGGTACGTGAGTCCTCTTTTGTGGAGAAGTAGATTGAGCATGTTGTGACCCTGTCTGCAGAGTTGAAGCCCGGCTTCAACCCAATCGATCGTCGTTTGTTGGAAGTATTTTGTTGACTTCAAGCTCTTGAGAAGCTTGACATGCTTTTGACTGGCTGCTTTGGATCCCTTGTTCTTTCCGGGCGGGTTCTTGAGGTTGTTAAAGACGTTCTTTTTCAAAAGCTTCTGGTAAGAAACACGCACTTTCAACGGAGCATTGGCCGGGGCACGTTCCTTATACCATGACTTAACAAGAGCCACATCCTCCGCTCTAACCGTAGAGGCTGCGCGTCTATTAAAAGGATATGGCGCCCACCAGAGCTGTAAGGCATCAGCCGTATGTTCTGGTTCGAGAGGCACGTCTTCGTCCTCATTCAGTTTGGACATGAACAGGGTGAAGCTGCTAGGAAGCTGGACATCGTCGAGGTCAAAATCTATTAAGTTGTTCTCGGCCCTCGATGTGGAGAACTTATGCGGTAAAATTGGATTGTACTGCTCGCTGAACTGGAAGCCAGCCTTCTCGGAGTCCTCTTCATCGAAGCTGTCTGCGGAGAAGGAAGGAATGTAAGTACTTAGCGGCTCATGGTACCAGGGAACGGACACATCCTTCACGAACAGGTTAAATAGATAAGGATAAGCCACCTTATATTCGGTTTTGACAGGCACGCGAAAGATGATTCTATCGATGGAGTTGAACTCGGTGAAGTCCTCAAGATGTTTGTTGTTAATCTTGTCCTTATACAAAGGCTCAAATTTTGGTCCTCCAGGGACGACCACGTTCAAGCTCTTCGCAGTGAAGAACGCACTGTCATCAAAAAGAAAGTAATAGTTGGGATCCGTGACATGAGGCAATAGAGGCAGAGCAAGACGGTGAAGGGAGGCCAACGTTGGAATATCCGTGTTCCAGTGTCTATAAGATTCGCCGTTAATAGCAGAAGGGTCATCAATGAAAGGTTTTTCTTCATAGAGCCATTCAGCTATGGCCTCGTAGTCTGGGTTTTCCTCAGTATCTAGCTGAATGGGATCAGGAAGATTCAAGTCCTCTATGTTTTCTGACCAATCAAGTGGAGGTTCATCATCATCAAAAGGGGGAAATCTCATTCTCTTGAAATGCCGCCTGTCCCTCTTTTCCCTTCTCATCATTGACCATGCTGTACCCCATTGGGCTGTGTAGACTGGTTCCACCACTCTTGGAGTTTCGTTGACAAATGTAATTGCACCAGTAATATGGTATAGCACTTTAACATCCTTAGAAGCTTCCCATGGCTGTGGCATGTTTTCCAAAAGCTTGAGAATAGCATGAGGCATGTACTTAAGTGCCCCCAAATGAGACCGCTTATCAGATGCAACTTTCTTTGAAGAAAGATCTCCATGGTCGTAGATGATTTTACGCAAATGTTCTGGAGGAAGTTCAGGTTTCTGAGGTCTTACGACGCCTCCAGACTTTGCCTTTGAAGAGCCATTGGCGCTATTTTTGGAGTTTATGTCGCGGAAGCGGTGTTTTTGCGCCTGAAGCCATAGTCTTTTCTTGGTATCGAGAGTCTCAGTCGGTGGCGGACTACCTGCCGATGGCGCTGTTTTCTGCTGCTTCAAAGGCGGCTGTTCACTTGGTGGAGGTGGAGGTGGAGGTGGAGGTCCTCGAACGGCCAGAGGAGGGGGTGGAGGAGGAGGAGTTTTGGTGGCGACAGAGGAGCCATTTGTCCTCAGTGCAGGCGGAGGCGGAGGAGGTGGAGGACCCCTTTTGGCAGCAGAAGATTTTGCCTCTCTTCCAGGAGGGGGCGGAGGCGGAGGAGGAACCTTTGGGGCCATGTGTGGTGTTTATCGCTTAAGGCTTATTGAGAGATGATATCGCTGAGATGCTCATCTACGATACTGTGGTGCACGGGTGTTTTATCAAGATTTGTGTAGCCCCTTGGTTTCCCCCTTGGAGGGGATGCGAGGTATATATGAAGAGAAATGAGGAAATTTCTAGCATGAAATGTTGATTCTGGCACAATGGAACCAAATTTTTTCCGGTGACGAAGAACTCGAGTACTGTGTCTCAGACCTATAATGTAAGACAATACAAGAATGTCAAGATCGCGGTAGTGCGGAACACAATCCGAAGGGTGGATATATCGTGGATTCCTGGGGATACGGATTCCGACAGAGTGACTGAAAAGTACAGATTGTGTTGAAAAGTTGGCGTGAACATTCTTTATCATAGTATCATCTAATACTAAACTCGTTGACGTCCTTTGTCAAAGCTGAGGCTTGAGAAACCCAATACAGTGACACCGTTGATTGGATCTCCACACTTCACCCCACACTTTGCTACTTTAAGGCCCAATACCCGCAATGTCCAACACATCCACCACAAACGAAACTGTTTTCCTGGGCAGCTTTGCCGAGGCAATTTTGGATGCTATATCAGATCAGGCTCGCAGTTCTGGCGGGTTCTTGAGAAGACTAGAAATACTTGGTCTACTGAGTGGAACATCTATATTCTCAACATATGCATTGAGTTGTGTGATAATGGCAACAATATTGAACAGAACGGCAGTGTTTGCATCTACACATAACAGCAGAAGGGAACGCTGGTCTTCACTAGATCATGATTCTCACATGGGTCGGCTTTGGAAGACTCTTTCAGCGTACTCAATCATTCCTACGCTATTACGACTCCTGACAATGACAGGATTCTTCTTCGGAGCGAGAAATTGCCTCGTGGCTCTAAAGGTAATTGCTCAAAACGCACAGGATCAATCCACTTTATCAACTCTCGCAAGACTCATTCCAGCAGGGTATTTCGACTACGATCCGGCGTATTACGATCAAATTCCCTACATGGCGATGCCCCGCAATGAAACCCGTATTGGACCCACTGCGGATATGTTGTGGCCTGTGTACTTAAGCATCTGCTACTCGCTATTTATCGAAGCTTTCATCGCTGCTGTCAATGGGAGAAAACCAAATATCGTCGGTTCGATCAGTCTCTTTGAGTTATCGATAGACTTCTCGACCGTTTGTCCCCCTTTCTACTTAGCAGGTGACCTAGCAGAACGCCCTTCGGAATCGGTGCTTATATTTGCGTTGTTTGTTCTTGCCGATCATATAATCTACCATGCCGGATGCCTCCTCTACAACAACAAATACAGGTTGATCCCGCAGTCGATAACAAACGTGTTGTTTATCGCATACCTCATAAAAGTGGGTCCCGTGTTCCCCTTTTTCACCGAAGTCATCTACTATTGCTCCATCTTGATTTGGGGCCTCGTGTTTGTCTGCTGTGGTATCATTGCATTAGCTGTGTTGACAAAGGGCACTGGTGCTGGCGATTTGCAGTTTGCAACGTTCTTCAAGAATGAATCGGACAGCTATGACTTTTTCTCTCGTCATATCGAGTTCAGACTCTCCGACGACTTCTACACAGCCACCATGAACCTCGGAATGTTCGCCCTTACATCAGCCGGCAAGTCCAGCTACATCACTCAGTTCAACTACGTGAACAGTGCACAGGACACCTGGGTAGAACGTCTGATTTGGAAAAGCATTTTGTCCCATTTCGGCATATCTGATATGACTGCTGATTCGGAAATCGTCAAAAGCGGGAAGGTGTTGTCTTTCTTCAAGAAAAGTCATGCCTGTGGCTACAGTAACTTAATTGCTGTTCCTTCACGCCGTCTCATCAACGCTGGAGAAAAGGGAGCCGAGGAGAACGGCCAGTCCGGGCGAATGATAGCACAACGGTTGGCCGTAATGAAAGATTTGGCTATTGGTACCTATCAGCTCTTCCACTCCCTTCTTGTGAAATCTTTCCTCTTTTATGTGGTGCCCAAAGCGTTCTACAAGTACGTTAAGGGAAGACCAATTAGCATCTGGGACACCGGCGAGGAGACAGAAGAGGAGTTCTTGTCGCGCAAGCTGCGTGCACCGGAATTTGTCCAAAAGTATATCAAGAAGAGGGACGGCAGGAATGCGGAAAGCATTCAAAAGGTGAAATCCTTTGATGCTTTTGGAGACTTTGAACTCCAAAGCCAACTCGAAGAAGACGACGACTTATTGGATGCCGACTATGCTGAGAATATGGCATTAACCGACCTGAATCTTGACGACGACTACGACCTTGATGCTCTGGACGATGAGGACGACGTCTTGGAGATAGATCTTATAGAAGATGGCGGACGCACGCACACAAGTGCCCTATCGAACGAAGATGAAAGTTTGGGCTTCCTACTGGATTTGGGTGAGCTCATAAGCTCTCATAACTTCCTCGACTTCATAAAAGATCACTCTGAGGTACTTCATCACCACCTCAACTATGGGAATCCTGATGGCCACATTCTCACAAGATCCCGGTACAAGGCTCTCTTTGATAAGGAGGTTGAAAAACCAGAGCCCGAGAAGCTCTTAGAGTTGATTTTGGCTAAGAGGCAAACCCGAGAAGGTGGCATGAACCCTGATCCGGACTCGGACGACTACTTGGATTCAAGGCTTGCCTGCGTCATTTGTCAAGTGAACATGAGGGAGATAATTACATGGCCGTGCAAATGCTTCGCTATTTGTGAAGACTGCAGAATGTCTGTTGTTGCCAAGGAGATCCAGGGCTGTGTTTGTTGCAGAAAGCAAGTGGATGGTGTGTCAAGAGTCTTCATTCCTTAAGCACTTGCAAATGGAGAATGGGCCCGTTTCATAGCCTTTATCCTGCATATATATAGTTATTTCCTTGCTTCACTAGTGGGCGACCAGCACACAGAGCGCACCAGTACACCACAAAAATTATTAGTACGTAACTTATCGCGTTAGCATAGTGAGATTGAAAAACAAGAGAGGGAAAAAAAAAAAAAAAAAAAAAAGTCCCTTGAGAACGGAGGAAAGACGGCGATAACAATACAGACAAGAAAGCCCTTGAGAATAGCAGAGGGATTGCTTTCAACATAAAAGAAGTTAAAGGTTTTTTCCTGCTTGCGTAAAGCGTTCCTTCATAAGCTGGGATCATGAATATTGAAACAATCACAACAACGCAGACAGCATTGCCGCCTACGTCGGAGCTTCTCGAAGCAACCTTCTCCAAATATGTCTTAAATTACTTGAACATGTTGGATAGGGTTCCAGGTGGACCGATCATCTTGAGATACATCAAATCGTCATACAGAAACGACCCCATTCGTTCCTTATTCGAGCTTTTTTTGATCCTCTTTGCCACGCATTACTTCTTCTCGGCAAAAAAAAAGGAAAATAAATCTGATCTCTTGACATTATCGAAAAGAGAAATTGATGAGCTCATAGACGACTGGGAACCTGCTCCTCTTGTGGAGCCGGTCTCCGAGACCGAAAAGTGGAGATTGAATGACTTGATTGTGAATGGAGAAAACTCAGCCCACATAGAAATCGCCCAGTTCCCCCACATTGGAAAGGTCAAGAACCTTTCATCGTTGGACTTCCTCAATTTTAATGAATCCGAAAGAATGAAATCTGCCGCAAAAGAAGTCATCAATACTGCTGGTGTCGGTGCCTGTGGTCCACCAAACTTTTATGGTACGCAGGATGTCCACGTTAGATTGGAGGAGAATTTGGCCACCTATTTGAAAACCGAACAGGCAATCATTTACGGCCAAGATGTTGTGACCTCTGGATCCGTTATTCCCGCTTTCTTGAAAAGAGGTGACTTGGCTGTGGTTGATTCCGGTGTCAACCAGGCCATACAGAAAGCCTTGATTGTGAGTCGTTGTGACATCCAGTGGTACGAACATAACAACATTGAACACTTGCATAAAGTCTTGTCCGAGCTTGAGCCGGTCTTGAAGAACCAGAAACCTTTGCGCAGACGTTTTATCATCACCGAGGGTCTTTTCGCCAGCTCAGGTGAGATGGCACGCTTGCCAGAAATCGTCCAGTTGAAGAACAAGTATAAGTACAGACTCTTCTTGGATGAGACCTTGTCAATTGGAACTGTTGGTAAATTCGGCCGTGGCGTTCCTGAACACTGCAATGTCGACAGAAGTGAGATCTCGATCACCATTGGCTCTTTGGCGGGTGCACTTTCATCTTCTGGTGGATTTTGTGCGGGTGTGAGGCCAATGATTTACCACCAGCGCATCAACTCCAACGCCTACGTGTTCAGTGCTGCTCTTCCACCATATTCGGCGAGAGTTGCCTCTGAGGCCATCCATGCAATTTTGGAAGAGGACGTTGCAAACGGCCAATCTAAAGTCTTGTCTTCCTTCCAAAAGAAGGTTCGTCATTGCTTCGAGCAACTTAATGCATTATTCAAAGACAATATGTTCATGGAGGTGACCTCTTGCTCAAGCAGTCCAATCATACACTTGAGCCTCAGGGAACTGTACAGGAGGGCTCTCGATTTACCGGCAGCATATGGTGACAAAACTCTAATCACGACAGGCAAACCCTCGAGAAAAGTTAATGAGGAGCCGCCATCGTACAATCTCGAATGTTTCTTGTTGCAGAAAATTATTGACTTGACTCTCAACAAAAACCGTGCTTTACTCAACAGAACAAGAATAGTCTTTGGACAAGAGAGCTTGCCTATCAGCAGTCCACATTTACTTATTCATGTCAACGATGGAATCTCTTTTGAGGAGTTAGACGAATTGTTGCAATCCTTGCCACAACATGTGCATGAGGTTTGCTCCAGACTAAAGTCTCCATCCGATTTGTCGACTTTGTCGGTTGAAATGGTCGAATATTAAACCCTCCTGGTGATGATGGAGAGGTTTGCATTACAACAATCGGCTTGAAGTTGGATTTTAAATTATCAATCATCCTTAATCTCCTGGGATTTGGGAAACATTCATCATTAATAGTTACAATAAATACGACATAATAATAATATATACATTTACTAAAATAAAAAAAAAAAAAAAAAAAAAAAAAAAAAAAAATAGAATGAAATGCTCAAATATCAAACTATCTGGTCATCCTACTTCTAGCTTCTTTGGCTATAGCTCTTGCTTCTTCAATGTCATGAGCATTGCTGAGGTTGAATTCTCTTGCCAAGTCATATGCTTCCTCAAATTGACATGCTTCCAAAGCATGTCTAGCAAGCCATAGCCTGGCCTTTGAAGTCTCATCAGTCACACCCCATTCCATTTCCTGTTCGTAGCAAGTCCGCATAAACCTATACGTATCCTTTGGCCTATTTAGCTTTTCCAGAAGCACGGCCAATTTAAAGCATATATGCGGCTCCACCAAAGAATAGCTATCTGCACCATCATCTCCCGCTTTGTTCATCATGTCGATTGCAAGGGCCTTTTCAAAAGAACGGACAGCATCATGTAACCTTTCGATCTTTTCGTAGCAATTTCCAATGGCCTGCCACATTCGTTTGTCCATCGGCTGTAGATTAGTAGCTCGCTGGTAGTAGTATAAAGCATATAGATGCATATCGAGGACTTCATAAGCCTGACCTAGCCCATACCAGGCTCTAAAATCCTTTGGATTTATGTCCACAGCCCGTCGGTATGATTCTATTGCAGCATGTGAGTTTTTGAGTTCAACAAATTCGTGGCCCATGAGCGTCCAAGCGCTAAGGCAATTCTTGTTGAGGGCCAATGCTCTCTTGTAGTACATGATGGACTTATCATGCTCACCTTTCATAGAATGGTAATTGGCCACGATGCAGCAGGTCTCGGAACGGAATTTATCGATTTGAGAAGAGTATTGGGCGAGAAAAGATAGCTTGGACTTCTTCTCCATCACGTAAAGCATGTTCGAATAAGTATCCAAATCATCGAGTCTCATTGGGTCATCCTTAAGTATATCGTCGAAGATTTGCTCAGCCTCAAAGTAGTCAAGCTCGTGGTATGCAACTAGGAAGCTTTGTACCTTCAAGAAGTTGAATGTAGGGAAAATGTCAGTCAAAAAAGCAATCTTCTCATTGAAGGATGCCAGCTGTTGATAGAATTCTTGAAGAATGACAAGCTCAAAACATTGAAATACCAAGTGATCTGCAAGCTCAGGGTCATCTTTTTGGCATTGTGAAATGAACAGGGTGGCATCTTCGAACGAAGAAAAAGTGGAAATTAGCTCTTGCCAGCAACTCCAATTCCAGGGGAAGAGTTTTAGTGACTCACGGAAACTGGCTTGCGCAAGTGAAACATTCTTATTTCTGCTGCTGATGAGCCCAACTAGGAAAAAAAGAAATGCATTAGGCTTTCCTCCTTTTTCGTGATAGGCATCAGCATCACTGACAATCTTGCCCACGCGTGTGTTAAGGAGGTCGACAAGTTCCTTCTGTTTGCCACCAGATTCGCCAGACGAAACACCACTAATGTCTAAATGATTCCGTACAGACATCATGTTCAGGGAGCCGTCCGCTTCCTCCAAAGATCTCTTGTCAATACTTAGGAATTGGGAGTAGAGCCTGAGAAATAACGCGTCTCCAGAGACGCAGTTCCTGAGAGCATGAGCAGCCCTATCGAATTCTTTGCAGTCAAAGTAGCTGCTGGCTAGCATGAAGGCGAACTGATCATGTTTTTCATCATCGCTAAGCTCGGGTAGTGGTGGTTCAAAGGGTTCATTCACAGGCGCTAGACCTTGAAGTGCCTCGCTAGACCATTTGGCAGCATGAAATAGCTTCAATTGGGTTAGCTTAGTAGAAGCAGTATATAGCTGAGATCTTAGGTCTGATTTCTTGATTTTTAGCATTGGAAAATACTGGGAGTGGAGGCGAGTAGTATGGTCAAAATAGATTGTTTTCTTAAGCGTGCGCTTCCGTTTCTGATTTCCTTGAGAATACACCGCGATGTTGTTAAAAAACGAACAAGCTCATTGCGGACTTAGTGAGCTTCAATAAGGGGAAAAGCGAACAACAAACATCACCATCGTCGTCTTTTATTCCCCTCGTTTTTTTTTTATATATATACCATGGGAGACAACGATACATCTACTCTTTTGAGACAAGAGGTGGAACAATTAACTAACACCACCAATTCCATCACTGATGTGCTTAATATAACACAACAACTTGCTGAACTGAATAAAGATGACCACGCCAATGAGCTTGCTCGGGCCCAGAAAAATGCTCTAATAGACTCCGTCAGTATAAACAAGTTCCACAGAAAGTACAAAGAGTGGCAGAATTCCCGCATCGATAGTTTTATCACGAATGAAGTCACCGCCTACAATAAAAGATACGCCGAAATGTCTAGATTACACTCGGAGATCTTGGAACGGGAGGGGAGATTCAATCGTCTTCAGCAAAGAATTCGTCTACCGCAGTTGGAGTTCTCCTACCAGACATTATCGCAGTACGCGGACGGAAAGCTCTTGGAACACGTTCCTCGAGAGGCAAATGGCGAACATCCTAAGCGGGTTCCCATAGAGCAGATATTCTCACTATACGCTGACTCAGAATTACCGCAGCCGACTTTGGATATGTTCAGAGACCTCATTAACTTGGAGTACAGATTACGGTTGGTCTCGCAGATCAAGTATGAGCTACTTCTTAAAGTGAAGACTCATCTCACAACAAAGAACTCCCAATGGGCAAAGAGGGACCAGGACCTCAATGACTTCATAAGCAAAGACTTTGCACATATTCTTAGTGAGATCGACAAGATCAAAAAGTCGGAGCACGAAGATCTCAAGTACTTTGACTACGACTATGATATGGACATTGATGACTTGGAGGATGGTGAAATGGCTGGAGAAGATGATGAAAACGACGGTGAAGAGGAAGAGCGTACCGAAGAAGACAAAGAAAACGAGGAAGGTAATCCTCGAGAAGCAGATACAGAGTCTGACGCAAAAGCAGACCCTGAACATCAGAAGGATACACCTCAGCCTAACCCAGACGGATTGCGTGAGGAGACAAATAGTCCAGCACCTGCTTTATCACAGCCTGAACTGGATACCGATAATAAACAAGGCGAAGAGTCAGATCCTGAGCCGGAGCAAAGGCAAGAGATGGAGGCAGCTGATGAGGCAGCGGATGAGGAACCTACGGAGAATGACCCACGCGAAAACAACGGTGAAAACCCACAGCAGGAAACCGCACAAAACATCGACGATACAGATATAATTCTTGATTAAAAATAAATTAAACGAATACTAATGATGCACAACAACAACTCGAGCTTTATCAAAGCCAGACGTTTCCTTAAACCTTCCCACGACTAGAAGAGACCTAATTCAGATCACCCTTCATCAAGTACTGGAAAACCTGCATTGGGGAGTCACCCTGGGACTTCCTCCAGTTGGCGATTCTAAGAAGCTGGTAGCCCGCAACTCCGCCCAAGAAGAAGTTCACCGAGGCCAACAAGAAGTTTCGTGGTTTGACAACGAAACCAGCCCACCTCGTCCAAATAGCACCCGTGGCAAACAAAGCGGCCTGTTGAGTACCGGAAATCTTTTCTACCGGTCTTTGCATGTCGTTAAATCCGGCAATCACCAAGCTCCACTTAAAAACGGGAGCCCAAAAATGCACAGTCTTTGGACCGGTTTCAGAGTTGAGTATACGAGAGAACCTCGAAGCATTTCCTGCTGTTGACGCCATGTTTTTTTTTGTAATAGAAGTTGAAGTCGGAACGGACCTCTCCATGGCTTTCAAAAACGACCTCGCATACAGGAAGGTGGGGCTTCACTCATTGCCCGCGCCGAAGGCGCGAGTTTCCCCACCTCTATTGGAACCGAAGGTTTCTCGCAGTCCCTACATACAACCTCCGAAAACACCGATGCTCCATCAAATGAGAGCAGACCAATAATAATATTAGAAAAAAGGGCAAAAAAAAAAAAAAAAAAAAAAAAAAAAAAGCATTATATATGTACATATATCTCCAAATATTGTATATTAAACCATTCGTTCAAGACAAGTGAATAATTTGCCTCCACACGTAGCAATTATCTATAAAATATTAGGGCTTTAATTGTGGGCCTCACACATGCCAGCAAATATGCTGCTTTTATCGCTAAGAAGATTGTGCGGCGTATCGTATTCCTTGACCTCACCATGATCCAATGTGAGGATACGGTCACTGTCCATGACGGTATCCAAACGATGGGCTATAGTAATGATGGTTTTGTGCTTAAATTCTTTCCGGATGGTTTCCTGAATAATCTTGTCTGTCTGCACATCCACAGCAGCCGTAGCCTCATCAAGCACAAGAACCCTTGAAGGATTCAAAAGTGCACGTCCAAGACAAATGAGTTGTCTCTGACCACCAGAAAAGTTCTGGCCCCCTTCGCTGACCTTGCTGTCCAAACCAGCCCCGTCTTTGAGGTTTTCAATGGTTTCCTTGAGTCCAGCTAATTCAAGACAGTGCCAAAGTCGTTCATCGTCATGCTCCCCTATAGGATCAAGATTCTGTCTTATGGTGCCCTCGAACATATGAGAGTCCTGTGGGATGATGCTTAAATTGTGCCTCAAATCAAAGAGTCTCAAGTAGGCGTTGGATATGCCGTCAATGGAAATACTTCCGGAATAAGCGGGTATGATGCGGAAAATGGCTGCAACAAGGGAACTTTTACCAGCTCCAGTTCTTCCCACAACTCCCACCTTTTCACTGGGGTTCACCGTGAAGGAAATATTCTTCAAAACAAGATCCAAGTTTTCTGCATATTTAGTAGAGTAGTCCTTGAACTCGATCTTGCCCTGGCTTGGCCACTGTTCTGGTGGCTCAACAAAGTCCGCATCGTTATGTTCCTCGCTTTCCAACTCCGCGTACTCCGTACATCTCTCCACCGACACAATGTTAGATTCCACTTCGGCAGAGTATCTCACGATTAATCGAAGATTGGACGTCACCAGCAAGGAGTAACTCATGACGAAACCAACCAAACCAGCTGTTACTTTCGACGTGGTCGAAGCTTTGTAGATGAGAAGGGAGGAAGATGTCCAGATGATAATCGAGCCCATTAGTTGCAATCTCACAGAAAGCCACCGGTTAACTGACCTCAATATGTAAAGACTTTTGAGGTTGAAGTCAACATTGGCGTCATTAATGTGAATAAATCTGTCTTGGTGCTTATATGCTCGAATTGTCTCTGCTCCATTTAAGCTCTCTTGTAAATGGCCAAAGATAGGAGACCGTGACACTGACACAAGTCTTTTCATCTCTCTCTGCACTGCAACGTAATACTTCTGGTAATAAAGATAGACGAATGCCATAATCAAAAGGATTCCAAATGAAGCAGGGATAGTGTATATCACAATGGCCAAAGTCACTGTAGTTCCCATAACTGCACCGGTGAACTGGTTGAAAGACCTTGGCAAAGCACCATCAACTTTATTAACATCATTGCTGAACCTGTTCAAGATACGACCAACGGGGGTTCTCTCGAAGAAGAGCATAGGTGCTTTAACAATCTGCTTGGCCATGTTATCATGGATTTTCATCCCCGCACGGAGACCAAACACACACCAAAGAAGCACTGAAGCAAGTGTATAAGATGCACAGCTCAAAAAGCCCAACAAACCATAAACCACAATGTACCTCATTGCCCCAGCATTATCGCCGAACTCCGAGTTTCTTTCAGCCCACTGCTTTAACCAGTAGTTGGTTCTCACGGATATCAAGCTTTTGAGCACCGAGCACCCGAACCAAGTGAGAGCTCCTGACACAGAGCAGGCCTTAATATAGTTCCAGTATATGGACCATTTCACTTTTCCCTTAGCAGAAACTTCGGTAGATTGGGCTGTTCTCTTCGACTTTGCATTACTTTTCATGGGATCGTACTCGAACGGTGCTAAAGTTGCCCGAGCGACAGGCTCACTTATTTGTACCAGGCCATCAAGGTCATCAGTGGAATTCCGGTCAATAGCAGAGCGCTGGGTGCCGCCAAATTCAGAGACAAGGCTCATAAGCTTGGGTGTATTGTTTTCACCTAATGAGGTGAATTCAGATTCTTCGACTATGCGTCCTTCTTCAAGCAAATAGATCCTTGTGGCATATGGAAGAACTTTGATGTTGTTCGTGGCCATAATGACAGTCTTATCTGAAAGAAGACCCGACGAGCTGAAGACATTAGTCATTATAGCTTTTCCCACATGTCCATCAACCGCACTTAAGACGTCATCAAGCAAGTACACGTCTGCTCGAGCATATACAGCTCTTGCCAACGAGATTCGAGCTCTTTGGCCTCCTGACAAAGAAATGCCCTTCTCTCCGACCTGAGTCATATCATTGTCTGGCAAAATCTTCAAGTCGGGTAGTAACTGACATGCTTCGATCGTTTTGTTATAATAGGTTTCGTCGTACTCATGACCAAAGAGAATATTATCTCTCACTGAAGCATTCATTATCCAGGGCGATTGTGCACAGTAAGCGACAGATCCATGAACACAGATTGGTGTGGGCCTTTCTTTTGGAGAAGATGAGTTCATTGCCTCCAACAGCCCTATAATGGAATAAAGAAGAGCAGATTTTCCTGATCCAACTTTGCCGACGGCACAGACTAAATCCCCCTTATTTGCTTTTATGGTGATGTCATTCAAAGCGATTGTGAACTCAGAATGATCAATATCCGAAATAGGGCTATGCTGCGGTCTATTCCAAAGAAAAGAAAGATTTTCAACAACCAATGACTCGTTTTCACTGTGAGGGCGCTCGTCGATGAGACCAGGATCGACCTCGGGGCTGTTCAAAAAAGCCGCAATTCGGTCTAGAGCAATAGACCCTTCGATAATGAAATTAAATACAGTGGGGAACTGCAAAATAGGTCTCGAAAGAAGCCGAAGTAAAGTAAGAGCAGGGAAAGCAATATCAGAGCTCAAAGGAACGTCACTTGTCAATGCAAATGATGCAAACGTGGCAAGATAAACCATGTAGGGGGTCATAATCCACACGAAGTCAGCCACCTGTGACCACAAACGCAAACGGAGAAGATTCTTCATTTCCACTCCGTTTCGAAGGTCTAAAAGAGTCTTAAGCATTGGCTGTTCCCAGGCATAGAACTTGATTGATCTCATGCAGACCATGATCTCATTAGTGACTCTATTTCTCTCGTCCTTTATCTTCATTTGTTTCTTAGACAACTTCTTCCGCTTTCGGATCAAGAGCGAATTAAGTGGAATAGAGACGAGAATAACAAGAATGGCAGCTAAACTTGATTTTCCCAATAGAGACCAAAGTGACCACATACAGACTATGAATTCCGTTGGTGCTAAGATCAATGTGCTGATTTCCTGGGCGCAAGCTTGTACGCGAGGGGTATCAATGGACACCAAGTTGACGACATCCCCACTTGCTCTATCGGTACGGGCTTGGGTGGAAAGCTTCAAACTTTTCTGGAACACTAAGGAGCCCAAAGAGGATCTGCAAGCGAAGCCAAATTCAACAATACTGAGCATAAACTCATTGGTAATTGTTGTTTGGATTATAGTGACAAGAAACATAGCGAATGATATGAGGAACCCCTTTAAAAGAGGAGTACTAGGATTGGAGCTTTTCTCCTCAATGAACAAGATCAAGCGACGTAAAAGCTGGGGCTGTACGAAGTTGAGAAGCTTATCGACAAGCTCGTAAGTAAAAGAAACCAAGCCAAGAAGCCCAAAAGCTTTCACGAGCGATGTAACAAGACCGCTCTTGGATTTTGAGGTGCTCTGCTCCCAGAATCGAAGCAAACGGTCAGTGTACGCTTTCGAGGAGATTCTAGGTGGGGTCTCGGGTATTTCTGTATGTAGCAACGTTCCATTATCATAAGAGCTCTTGATAAGTGGATTCATGTAAGAAAACGTTATTCTCTGTAACAAATTAGGTTGCTTTAGTTGCTTTTCAAGCGATTCGGTTTTCATGTAATGTGCTTTCAATTGGTGAGAAGGTCTCCACGTGGATTTGTTAGCCTCCAATCCAAACACCAATATTGATAGAACGAAATTGGCGATCTCTTTCTGGACATCTTGGGCATCAAAGAGTTCCTGCTTTGTGAGCAAGTCCTGATAAATGAAAGTAGCTTGTGCTATCAGCCAAAGAGGCCAGAATGCTAACAAGACCTTGGATTGAATAGGAAGACAATTTCTTTCGATGACATGTGTAGGAAGAATAATAAATAAGACAAGGACTGCTAATGCAAGGAACACAAAGGACTGAAGTGATTGGAATGAGAAAACGCTAGAAGTCAATTTGACGAGATTCAATCCAATGGCTAATACTAGCGAACACTGTATGAAGTGTAACATGCCCGTTGACTTTGGCGAAACAGGCCCATAATGAGGACGACGTAAGAGGATGATCAAATGAATGAGCGCAGCAGGAGCTGCAGCACAGATAAATAAAGCCAAGGAACATAGAAGAAAGCATGGATTGAAGGCACCATCATTTTCCAGAGACAATGGATCTAGTAAAGCCGATGGGGGGCATGAGGCCATACTAAATGTGATGTAAGAATTTCTTTTACTCGTTGACTTCTTCTCAATGACGGTGGCGAGTCAACTAAAAAAAGATGTTAAGACACGCGAGATAAGACTAAGATAACGAACTGATATTACGAGCACTGGGTCGAAAAAGCACTTAACTATGGACGCCACACATTATCTAACAAAGCCTTTGTAGGTTGGCATGTTTGACAAAAAAAAAAAAAAAAAGTGAAAGAAAAAAGAATAAACCAGAAAACGAAGAAACGAAAAAATTGAAATTAAACAATTGGTTTGCGATCCAAGAATTTATTTTATTTTTTTTTTTTTTTTTTTTTTTTTTTTTTTTTTTTTTTTTTTTTTTGGAAATATTGCTCGTTTTCTATAGTATACTTCACATTTGAGATCGCATGAATATCGGAAGACCAAGTTTGCATAATTGCTAGGGGATCCACATCCCTATAATCGCGTCCAAATGTGCTCCTTTTCGTTACTTGTTTTTATGAGTATAATTGTATAGGTCTAGTTCTACCTCATTCACACTCTGTATTTTTTCTTTGCTTTCACCGTACATTATTTATTATGGTAGATTACTGAATAAGCGTCTAATAGTAGCCTACAACATCCGAATTTGGCAAGAAAAATCTCCCCAAAACTCTAGTTCTATTTCTCTTGCATTGAAAGTAGATCCAAGTCTAAAAGTATCGCATAAACGCACTGAAATTTGGATACAACGGATTTTCGGTCACACAAATTCTATTCGTGGCATTGTGAGGGTTTATCCCTAAACTGCCAAATAATTGAAAAATGTATAAAAAACAGTGAAGTGTATAGCAAACAAGATCGAAACACTTTGCTACCAAGGTAATTATTATTACTTAAACAACAAAAAAAGCAAAGAAAAAAAGAAATTAACCAATACAAAACAACTGACCATAACCCCACATTTTGTTCACAAAAGCCTTGAGACAGGACCATCTCTCAAAACATTATATTGATGAATAGGCAACTTAGCGTGTTCACGTGCAGCTAGGGATAATAGGTCGCACGCCGGGGTCGGCACCGAAAAAAAGTCAGCAAATTAAACATCTCTAAGGCGCGGGTCGGAGTAAGTAGAATCTGGAGTAAACCCGGATTACCGAGGGTATTATTGTGACATTCAGGCACAGAAGGTCCGAAAAAGTTTTTCTTCACGTCTTTCACTAACTTGGACACCCTCAGATCCGGTCCAAAAGATTGAACAACCGCACATAGTACGCCTTGAATCTAATGTCTGTATT
>JAJMHH010000020.1:42637-64929 GCA_030582955.1 Osmozyma tolerans
TTTTTTTTTTTTTTTTTTTTTTTTTTTTTTTTTTTTTTTTTTTTATCCTTCTCCCCGACAAAAGCTCACCCTCGGAACTGCCCTTACAAATTTCTCGCTCGTTATTGGCTAGAAACCCTCGCTTGAGAACAAAACCCCAGGGAGTATATAAATATCGTCGCGCTCCCATCGTAGGTGTCTTGCCCTTTTTCCTGTTCTTAACTTCAACTTCTTCAAAAATGTTGTCTGCATCCAGAAGAACTGTGACCAAGGTCCCACGTTCTATTCGTGGCCTTGCCACCGGTGGTTTGACTAGAGACTCGAAAGTTAACCAAAACTTGTTGGAGGACTTTTCCTTCATCAACTACAAAAAGAACTTGGAGAACGTCGACATTGTCAAGCAAAGATTGAACAGACCTTTGACCTACGCTGAAAAGTTGTTGTACGGTCACTTGGACAAGCCTCACGAACAAGATATCGAGAGAGGTGTCTCTTACCTTAAGTTGAGACCAGACAGAGTCGCTTGTCAAGATGCTACCGCTCAAATGGCCATCTTGCAATTTATGTCTGCTGGTATGCCTCAAGTCGCTACCCCATCCACCGTTCACTGTGACCACTTGATTCAAGCTCAAATCGGTGGTACCAAGGATTTGGCCAGAGCCATTGACTTGAACAAGGAGGTTTTCGACTTCTTGGCCTCTGCTTGTGCTAAGTACAACTTGGGTTTCTGGAAACCAGGTTCTGGTATCATTCACCAAATTGTTCTTGAGAACTACGCCTTCCCAGGTGCTCTTTTGATCGGTACTGACTCTCACACCCCTAACGCTGGCGGTTTGGGTCAGTTGGCTATTGGTGTCGGTGGTGCTGATGCTGTCGATGTCATGGCTAACTTGCCATGGGAATTGAAGGCTCCAAAGATCATTGGTGTCAAGTTGACCGGTAGAATGTCCGGCTGGACCTCTCCAAAGGATATCATCCTTAAGTTGGCTGGTATCACTACCGTGAAGGGTGGTACTGGTGCTATTGTCGAGTACTTCGGTGAGGGTGTCGAGACCTTCTCCTGTACCGGTATGGGTACCATCTGTAACATGGGTGCTGAAATTGGTGCTACCACTTCTGTCTTCCCATTCAACAACTCCATGGTTGACTACTTGAACGCTACCGGCAGATCTCAAATCGCCGAGTTCGCTCAACTCTACAAGAAGGACTTCTTGTCTGCTGATGAGGGTTGTGAGTACGACCAAGTCATCGAGATTGACTTGAACACTTTGGAGCCTCACGTCAACGGTCCATTCACCCCTGACTTGGCTACCCCAATCTCCAAGATGAGAGAGACCGCCATTGCCAACGAATGGCCATTGGATGTCAAGGTCGGTTTGATCGGCTCTTGTACCAACTCTTCGTACGAAGACATGACCAGATCCGCCTCTATCATTAAGGACGCTGAGTCTCACGGCTTGAAGTCCAAGTCTATCTTCACCATTTCTCCAGGCTCTGAGCAGGTCAGAGCTACCATTGCCAGAGACGGTCAATTGAAGACTTTCCAGGACTTCGGTGGTGTCGTTATGGCTAACGCTTGTGGTCCATGTATCGGTCAATGGGACAGACAAGACATCAAGAAGGGTGACAAGAACACCATTGTTTCTTCTTTCAACAGAAACTTTACCTCCAGAAACGATGGTAACCCAGCTACCCACGCTTTTGTTGCATCTCCAGAAATGGTCACTGCTTACGCCATCTCTGGTGACTTGGGCTTCAACCCAATCACTGACTCCTTGAAGGATGCCGAAGGCAACGAATTCAAGTTGAAGGAACCATCCGGAATCGGTTTGCCACCAAGAGGTTACGACAAGGGTGCTAACACCTACCAACCACCACCAGCTGACAGAGCTTCCGTCGAGGTTGCTATCAGCCCAAGCTCTGACAGATTGCAAAAGTTGAAGCCATTTAAGGCTTGGGACGGTAAGGACGCCGAGAGATTGCCAATTTTGATCAAGGCCAAGGGTAAGACCACCACTGACCACATCTCTATGGCTGGTCCATGGTTGAAGTACCGTGGCCACTTGCAAAACATCTCTAACAACTACATGATTGGTGCTATCAACGCTGAGAATGGTGAGGCTAACAACGTCAAGAACCACTACACTGGTGTTTACTCTGGTGTTCCAGACACTGCTGCTGCCTACAGAGACGCTGGCCACACTTGGGTTGTTATTGGTGATGAGAACTTTGGTGAGGGTTCTTCCAGAGAACACGCTGCCTTGGAGCCAAGATTCTTGGGTGGTTTCGCTATCATCACCAAGTCCTTCGCTCGTATCCACGAGACCAACTTGAAGAAGCAAGGTTTGTTGCCATTGAACTTCGTTGACGTTGCTGACTACGACAAGATCAACCCAGATGACGAGATTTCCCTCATTGGTTTGACCGAGCTTGCCCCAGGTAAGCCAGTCACCATGAGAGTGCATCCTAAGGAGGGTGAGGCTTGGGAGACCAAGTTGTCCCACACCTACAACGATGAACAAATCGAGTGGTTCAAGTACGGTTCTGCATTGAACAAGATGGCTGCCGCCAACTAAACTGGCTGACATCGTCCATTTGTATTTAACATTAACGTAATAGTCTATTCATCGATCAGAAAAAATTGTAGTCACTAATTATGTACTTCAAAAGATGATTAAATTACATGGAAGGAGAGGAAGTCGTGAAGAGTTGCATTAAATTGCATGAATTTTGTATGCTGAATCAAGATCATCTAAAATATTAGCACAACATTATAGCAACGAAAAAAAAAAAAAAAAAAAAAAAGTAATTAAACACAAAAAGAGCAGAGCAAAAATATGAAAAAGTTAAGCCCGACGCGGGGGTCGAACCCGCAACCTTGAGATTAAAAGTCTCACGCTCTAGCCATTGAGCTAGCCGGGCTTGCTCTGCACAATTTGATGAAAAAAGACCTTTGAAAAGGTAGAGCTAAACATGACCTTGGTTATCTTTTTTCTTTCTATGACTTCGAGATATTGAGATTCGAAGAACTGTTTTCTGTTTTTCTAGTTCACATAAATGGGAAAGATAGTGAGGTGTATTATGAGGTTGATGATCCAATCAGATAGAGACCCTTTATCGTATTATGTGCCGCACAACACAAATGTCGCAGATTTCAGGGTCGCGGATCTGTTATCTAAGTGTTGCAATAACAGGTAAGGGGAAATAAACAGCCATTGGGCGTAAAAGGGGCCCCAATAATTGGGGGAGGTCAGTTTTAGAAAGCCTCCTCAAAATTAGCCCTGTACAAGTAGCCACGAGGAGGTTTCTCCGCCCTGGCGCAGGAGAAAAACAATCGCCAAGTAGAAAGGGCCACGTGATCTGAGGTTGCTACAATGGGGAGGTTGAAAATTTTCCAAGCCCGCTAAGAAAAATTCTAAAATTCTAATAGAATTAAAACCCAATTGACATCATCACAATGTCCGAATTGACCCACCCTTCCATCAAAGACGGCTGGTTTGCCGAGGTTAGCGACACCATGTGGCCAGGTAGTGCCATGTCCTTGAGAGTGGACAAGGTTTTGCACACTGAGAAGTCCAAGTACCAAGATGTTTTGGTGTTCAAGTCCACTGACTACGGCAATGTCCTTGTTTTAGACAATTGCATCCAAGTGACCGAGAGAGACGAATACTCGTACCAAGAAATGATCACGCACTTGGCCATGAACTCTCATCCTAACCCAAAGAAGGCTTTGGTGATTGGTGGTGGTGACGGTGGTGTGTTGAGAGAGATCTTGAAGCACTCTTCCATTGAGGAAGCCTGGTTGTGCGATATCGATGAGACTGTCATTGAAGTTTCCAAGAAGTACTTGCCGGAGATGTCCAAGTCATACAATGACCCTAGAACCAAGGTGTACATTGGTGATGGTTTCAAGTTCTTGGAGGACTACAAGAATACTTTTGATGTCATCATCACTGATTCTTCTGACCCTGAAGGCCCTGCTGAGAGTCTTTTCCAGAAGCCATACTTTGAGTTGTTGAAGGGTGCCTTGACTGAGAAGGGTGTGATCACTACTCAAGCTGAGAGTATCTGGTTGCACATGGACATCATCTCCAAGTTGAAGAAGGACTGCCAGCAGATCTTCCCTGTTGCCGAGTACGCTTACACTTCTATTCCTACCTACCCATCGGGCACTATTGGTTTTATGGTTTGCAGCAAGGATGCCAACGCCAATGTGAGGAAACCAGCCAGGTTCGAGTGGGACGATAAGTTTGTGGACGAGAACTTGAAGTACTACAACGCCAAAGTCCACGAGGCTTCTTTTGTCTTGCCCCAGTGGGCGGACAAGAAGTTGAACAGATCCGATTGACATCTTTTTGCAGTCCATAGTGGGCCTCTTTACGAGCTCGGGAAAGCCAAACTAGATAATGATTAATGATAAATCTGTTCAAAACTTTTAGTTAGAGTCGAGATCAATGACGTGTAGTATGTGCAGGAGATGGCAATAATGCAAAGTATGTGGGGAAATGAGCATCGCTGTATGGCAAACACCATGGGAAACTCCGAGGGTCTATCAGAAGAACAGAAGGCACGGATCGTATGTTGAACGTATATTTGAAGCTCTTTAGGCGACAATCTAACGATTTTATACTAACCTCTGGCGGCAAACCGGCAAAAAGCCCTAGAGAGACTACAGCAAAGGCGGCTGGGCAATGGCGGCAATGGTTCTAGTGAAGGCAGCGGCGGAGCACCAAAGAGCATACCGCCTCTTCCAAGGAAAGATCTTACGGCTGAGCAGCGAGATAGAATCGCACGAAATCGAGAGCGGGCGTTGAACCTCCAGAAGGAGCGACAAAAGAACCACCGAGACGCTACGACAAATGATGTGAAGGTGGTAGGGGAAGCCACAGCGCAGGAGAAGAAGCGTATCAAGATGGAAGAAAAGTACCGGCCACCATCGATTCAGAAGAAGGACTACATCGAGTACGATTTCTCCACTATGAAGGATAGCAGAGGTGGTTTTCTTGATGATACCAATAAAAATGGACTCAAAGGCGTGGAAGAAGAGCCACAGTCGCTTCAAGATTGGAAAGAAAGACAAAGGAAAGAACACGTGGTCAAGGACTTGGCTCCTCCTCTTGACTTGGCAAACGCGCCCAAATGCTTTGAGTGCGGCTCTCTCGAGATCGACCCTAACTTGTTTTCAAATTTTAGGGAAGTACGTGTGTGTCGGCGATGTATGAAGGAGAAGCCCGATAAGTATGCGCTTCTTACCAAGACAGAATGCAAGGAGGACTACCTTCTTACTGAGCCCGAGCTCCAGGACGTCAGTGAACTACCGAGGATCGAAAAGCCCAACCCGCACGGATTCCTGAGAATGCAGCTTTTTCTACGGTTTCAAATAGAAGAGTTTGCTTGGAATAAGTGGGGCTCGTCTGAAGGGTTAGATAAGGAGTGGGAGAGAAGAGAGGCAGCGAGGTTGCAAAGACGAGAAAAGAAGTATCAGGATAAGCTTAAAGAAATGAGGAAAAAGACAAGAGCCGAGGAGTACACACGAAAACTCCGCAATGGCATGTCTCTTGGCGAACGCCATGTTCACCATTGGTCGGCTCCGCTAGACGCTGGAGGTAATGTTGTTAGAAAACGCTGTACTGAGTGCGGCATGGAAACAGAGGAAGTGATAATATAAACGCGTGCTTTATTTTTTTTTTTTTTTTTTTTTTTTTTTTTTTTTTTGCACCCAACGATCCACTACTTGAAGCCATCTTTTCTGGACTGATTTTCAACAAGCTTGATGATGAAAGTTCAGTTCTCGAAAGTTCCCCATCTGGTTACACGTTAAACCCGCCTTGTTGTGGTTCACCTGACGCTGTTAATGCATATCAACTAAGCTTTATTATTGAAGACTCACAGCAGTATCCAAGATAGGAAGCACAATCGAAAAACGTGAAGACCAGTACTCCATAACTCCCAGGACTTGCTAGATAAACCGAGAACATTCTATAAAAGTTCCTTCAATTGTTCGTACTTAGATTCTACAGAATTAATCGAGTACCACAAAGTATTGTAGATTACCTAATGTAGATAATCGTTTACGCGGGCCAATCTACTAGCCTTCCATGCTGTTCGGTAATATTCCACCCCTCGCTCAGTGACAGACTATTTTCCAAAATTATTTTTCGCCCTCTGTTCTACTAGGCCCGCCAAATACATCCCATGGCCAACCTTCCTGCATACATGTTCGCTGATGGAATCTTTTAGAACATTTGGATCCCGGCGCGCGCCCGTTCTGTCAAGTTTTTTTGCAACTATATAAAAACCCTTAAACACCCGACTCCTCAACTTTCTTCAACTACATTCATTCATCCTCGCCACAATGCCAGACAAAGTTGAAACCCATGAGTTCACCGCTGAGATCTCTCAGTTGATGTCTCTTATCATCAACACCGTTTACTCTAACAAGGAGATCTTCTTGAGAGAGTTGATCTCTAACGCCTCCGATGCTTTGGACAAAATCAGATACGAGGCTTTGTCTGACCCATCCAAGTTGGAGTCCGAGCCTGAATTGTTCATCAGACTCACCCCAAAGCCAGAGGGTAAGATCTTGGAGATCAGAGACTCTGGTATTGGTATGACCAAGACTGACTTGATCAACAACTTGGGTACCATCGCCAAGTCTGGTACCAAGGCTTTCATGGAAGCTTTGTCCGCAGGAGCTGACGTTTCCATGATTGGTCAATTCGGTGTTGGTTTCTACTCTCTTTTCTTGGTCGCTGACCACGTTCAAGTCATTTCTAAGCACAACGACGACGAGCAATACGTCTGGGAGTCTAACGCTGGTGGTAAGTTCACCATTACCTTGGACGAGACCAACGAGAGAATCTCCCGTGGTTCCATCATCAGACTCTTCTTGAAGGATGACCAATTGGAGTACTTGGAGGAGAAGAGAATCAAGGAGGTTGTCAAGAGGCACTCCGAGTTCGTTTCCTACCCAATCCAGTTGGTTGTCACCAAGGAGGTTGAGAAGGATGTCCCAGCTGATGAGGACGACAAGGAAGACAAGAAGGAAGAAGAGGGTGAGGACAAGAAGCCTAAGTTGGAGGAGGTCGAAGACGAGGAGGACAAGAAGGAAAAGACCAAGAAGGTGAAGGAAGAAGTCACTGAGACCGAAGAGTTGAACAAGACCAAGCCTTTGTGGACCAGAGCTCCTTCTGACGTCACTCAAGAAGAGTACAACGCTTTCTACAAGTCTATCTCCAACGACTGGGAGGACCCATTGGCTGTCAAGCACTTCTCTGTTGAAGGTCAATTGGAATTCAAGTCCATCATGTTCGTTCCAAAGAGAGCTCCATTTGACGCTTTCGAGTCTAAGAAGAAGAAGAACAACATCAAGTTGTACGTTCGTCGTGTCTTCATTACCGATGACGCCGAGGAATTGATCCCAGAGTGGTTGAGTTTCGTTAAAGGTGTTGTTGACTCTGAGGACTTGCCATTGAACTTGTCCAGAGAGACCTTGCAACAGAACAAGATCATGAAGGTCATCAGAAAGAACATCGTCAAGAAGTTGATCGAGACCTTCAACGAAATCGCTGAGGACCAAGAGCAATTCGACAAGTTCTACTCTGCCTTCTCCAAGAACATCAAGTTGGGTATCCACGAGGACCAGCAAAACAGACCAGCTTTGGCTAAGTTGTTGAGATACTACTCCACCAAGTCTACTGAGGAGTACACCTCTTTGTCTGACTACGTCACCCGTATGCCTGAGCACCAAAAGAACATCTACTACATCACTGGTGAGTCCATCAAGTCCGTCGAGAAGTCCCCATTCTTGGACGCCTTGAAGGCCAAGAAGTTCGAGGTGTTGTTCTTGGTTGACCCAATTGACGAGTACGCCATGACTCAATTGAAGGAGTTCGAGGACAAGAAGTTGGTCGACATCACCAAGGACTTCGAGTTGGAAGAGTCTGAGGAGGAGAAGAAGCAGAGAGAGGAAGAAGTTAAGGAGTATGAGCCACTCACCAAGGCCTTGAAGGACATCTTGGGTGACCAGGTCGAGAAGGTTGTCGTTTCCCACAAGTTGGTTGACGCTCCAGCTGCTATCAGAACTGGTCAATTCGGCTGGTCCGCAAACATGGAGAGAATCATGAAGGCTCAAGCTTTGAGAGACACCACCATGTCCTCCTACATGTCTTCCAAGAAGACCTTCGAAATCTCTCCAAGATCTTCCATCATCAAGGAGTTGAAGAAGAAGGTTGAGACCGAGGGTGCTGAAGACAAGACTGTCAAGGACTTGACCTCCTTGTTGTTCGACACCGCTTTGCTCACCTCTGGTTTCTCCTTGGAGGAGCCATCTACTTTCGCACAAAGAATCAACAGATTGATCTCTTTGGGTTTGAACATCGAGGATGAGGAGCCAGCAGCTGAAGCTACCACCACCACTGCCTCCACTGAAGAGCCAGCAGCTGAGTCTGCCATGGAGGAGGTTGATTAAACGAAGTCATGTATTTTATTTTTGATTATTCTACATATACATATACAAATTTTTAGGTAATTAATAAAGTTTGATATTTATTGGCATTGTAGATTTTCAGTGAAACTAGTCGGACTGATCGACGGGATAGCTTCGAAAGTCATCGATAGTTTCTAAAACGCTAGTGGCTTGCTCCCTTGTTAGTAAGTCAGTATCAGAAGTCTGAATATACCCTAAGGTTGTCAACACTTTGCTCATATAGGATTTTGGGAAGGGAACTGCATCCGAAGTTGATGTTCCGACAATCAAATCGTGGATAAGAACAATGGCAGATCTTCTCATTATTGCTTTATCTTTTGCAGTCTCTAATTGCAAAATTCCGATAGCACAGTCCAAGGCGTTTTCCAAATTCTCATAGATACCAATTGGATTCTCATTGCAACAAGTTCCCAAAAGAGACATTGCTGACATTCTCAATTTATCATCAACATTATCTTGGTCTTTTTCCCTCACCCGAATCATTTGTAGCGCCCCATCAGAGATGGTCTTTGCTGATTCTCCAGAAAATGCCTCATGTTGAAGCTGAATGTATCGGAGCAAAGCTTCGCCGACTCTAAGTCGCTCGTCCAACTCCAACGATTGAGTTTCGTTGTGGCCAGCGTATAGAGATACTAGCAATGGTACACATTCGGTAGGATCCCAGTCAAGAAGGCTCTCGAGGCCCTTGATGACGTTCAAGTAGATGAACGGTTCTGGGTCCTTCAATTGTAGTAGGTGCAAGTTAACAGCGAAATCGACAGAGACAACCAGACTTCTTTGTTCAACAAGTTGGCGAAGAAGGAATAACCCATGGGCTCTAATGGGAACCAACGGATCATTAAGACTGGCAATTGCCCTCTCAAAAAGCTTCTTTTGAGCATCTGTCTCATCCTTTGGTGGAGCTTCCCCCTTAAGAATTGTTGCAATTCTGCTGCGTAAAGCCCCAGCTGCTGGGGACTGCTGCAATTTCCTCAGAAGGATTTCATTGACGTGTTCGAGCTCGTTGCGACAATCCACATCAAGATCAGAAGCTTCACATTCCGAAAGAATTGACGAAAGTATCTCCAAGACAACATTGGTTATCTCCTCCGGGGTCTCGGAATCTTCGTTATCCGAATCCTCATCGTCAGAGTCCTCAGTCTTCACAGGGGATTCTCTTTTTGTAACTGCAGCCCGGTTAACGTCAAGAACGCTAGAAACGATTTTGAGGATTCTCAAGGGACTTTGGGCAAGTTTATCATTGAATTCCTTTGCTATGCTCTCAAGTAATCTCAAGTCGACCAATCCGATGAAGGAATTCATCTCGTTAAGGGGCTGTTGGTCCTGCCGGAGCCACCTTTTGAGCAACGCTTCAAAGAGCCTCAGTATTGACTCATTGTCGATCTGCTTCAAAATGTCAATATACAATGTACACCCACTATCAAGAAGCTTCATGAAATCCAAAACCTTCTTTTCTGGGGCTTCGTTTGCAAATGAGCTTTTCTCCTCACGGCAAATTTCAATGAGACCATTTGGACCTAGACGATATTTCCATCCATCACCGCCGGTGCTGACAAGGTTTCGAGCAATGATATCTATTGACTCGTACACAGTGTCATAGTCCTCACCAAGCAAAGTCAAGTAGCTCACGATGATGTTTTGAACAACATCGCCCGACTTATCGTGGCCTTTGACGAAAACATAGTAGGACCACAACGAAACTAAGACAGGCATGAATGTGGCCTTAAGAAGTGTCGGCAGTTGGCATCTTTTGGTTATGGAAAGCAACACATTGATATTGTTATTGAGCTCGGCTTCGGAAACTAGAATAAACTCTTGCTCACCTTGAGTGTCTGGGAGAAACTTGGACCAAATTTGCTCGAGAATAAAGTCCTGAACGATTTTTTGATTCTTCATCCACAATTGCTCCATAACGTGCACCACGCAAGTGCAAATGGTGGGTCGATTTATGTTCACGAGAAGATCATAGCACTGTCTGCCGATTGACCGAAAGTAATCAACACTAGAGGCCGACTTGGGCTTCAGGAGAACTACTCTCGTCACATGGTCAAACTTCTCGACGCTAATTTCCTCTTGGTCTCGGAGGCCAAGAACAAACTCAATTAATGTCAACAAGCCATCCCCACGAGGTGCAGAGTATGGAAGCACTTGTAGTTTGTCCATCACAAATTGCTTAAAGAAGATAGGCGAGGGGCTCTGCACTAGCAAGGTGTAGTCTTGATAAAGCTCAAAAGTGTTTGCAATCAGAACCACATTGTCAAAGTCACCAAGAGCCCAGGTTCTGACTGTAGAGTCAAAGTAAGGAACGGTGCACAAAGCAATTGCAATAGTTAAGAAGTCAGAATAGCCAGAGCCTTTCATAAGAAGGGCCAGTACATCGGACTTTGTGAATAAAACATGGCCCAACTTCTTATAGATCAATACAAGAAGCTCTTGGTGTTCTGCAAAGCGATCGGTATAGGTCGAGCTGTCTTTTCTAGGCAAAACAGGAGCAATTTTGATTGCCTTATGTATGGGTTTGCCAAAATCATTGAGTCGTCTTTTTTCGAATGGGATGCCTATCTTGAATGGCGTCAAGCATGGGTATATGCCAAGTATGATGATTAGATTGACGAGTTTGCCGAATGTTTTGATATCATGAAGTGAGATACTGATGAGGTTTTTCTCCTTATGCTGTTCATAGTTCTCGATGGAATTCTCCTGAACCAAGGACAAGTAGTCTAGTAACTTGTTCACCACCTTATATCTTGCATCCACAGGAGCTTCGTTGTTAAACAATTTCTTGTAAAGAGAGTCAACCGTGACGCTTTCTAGACCCTCTGAAAGCTGGTCCTCCAAGCGCTGGAACAATTGATCTAGCTTGGTGTTACCGATAAATTGCGGCTTGTTGAGCCCTTTGCGTTCTGGATAAGCTTCCTCAACAGATCGCTTAACAGTGGTCAGCTCCCTAACTTCAAAAGGATTTTTGCGAGGCTTATGATCTTGAGGCATTGTGTGGATATTGTGGTTTGGGTGCACAGGATCTGAGAGGCCGTCTTGCCTATAGTATATTACCAGAGGTTTTGCCTCCGCGATAACCAGTTTGCACCCGATGATTACGTCCACACCCGGCAAGTAGGCAATAAAAGATACAGAAAAGTGTCCGATAATACAGACAGCTGCAGTTAGAGCCCTGAATACTTTTATTTGGCTTTAGGTGCCTGCGACACCATCTTTATCACTATATACTCCCCCACCTTATTAATGTAGTGGTGTACGGGTGCAATGGCCATCGCCTCTTCTTCGCAGCATCATCAGCCATCTAGGACACCCTACCAAGAGAAAACGGCAACTGTCGCAGCGATGTCTCAAGTGACCAGCTTATCGCAAGAGGAAAAGGAGGCGATTATCTACGATGCCAGAGAAGGTGATTTGGACTTCTTGAAGGAGGTTTTCACTGAGATCGTCCCCCCATCGCTACTTCCGACCATCAAGGAAGAAACCACACAAACCACTCCTGTTCACGTGGCTGCCGCCAATGGACATGTTGAAGTGGTGAAGTATCTCTTGTCACTTTTGCCCGAGGAAGAAGCCACAGCTTTCGCTACTAGCCAGAACGACAGCGGCAATACTGCTTTGCACTGGGCAGCCTACAACGGTCACTTGGAAGTATGCCAGCTCTTGGCAGAAAAGTACCACGTCAACGTATTCATAAAGAACCATGCTGGCCATGATGCCATTTTCGAAGCGGAGCACAACAATCAAGAGGAGGTGGAGAACTGGTTCTTGAAGATGTACGCCATCGAAAATGACGTTAAGGTTGAGGACTCTAAAGATGGAAATACCAAGGTCACATACACCCCAGGTAAGGAGTCACGGGATGTGGAGGAAAGAGCTGCTGCTGCTTTGGCAGAGCTGAAGAACGTGGACTCTTTGGGTCATGCTACGGAGAAGATGAACATATCTTGAGGGAAATATAGCATTTAATTTGTATAATAGATTTTTATTAGTTTAAAGTTGATTGTGAATGGAGGGCTTTTTTGCTGTGAATTTGTAATTTTCTTCTAACCTTACGCAGCCAAGACTGTCCCGTAAATTTTGTCGCTCTTTTGTTGCAGCCGTGCGTTACTATAAACCGGTACGTATTTGCCCCTCTCAACCTAATGAAATTTGAAAATTACTACACGGTATTTACATTCATGGTATGGCGAATATACGACATTGGAGCTTCTGCACTTATCGAACATCATAGAGTAAGTATGTGGATCATGGATGAGTCAACTCTTCCCGGGTGGAGCTGCCAGGAACAGTCAGGTCTAAAAAAAAAAAAAAAAAAAAAAAAAAAAAAAAAAAAAAAAAAAAAAAAAAAAAAAAAAAAAAAAAAAAAAAAAAAAAAAAAAAAAAAAAGAAAGAAGAATAAACAAAATAAAAAAAGCACTCAAAGAGTAATAAGAAACAAAAAATTATCATAACCTCTTGTTACTTCTTATTCTTAGGGGCATTTAGCAATTCTCTTTTCCTCTTCCCTTACCGGGAGTGTCACCAAAAACTGTGTATGGGCCTTGCCACCTAGGTAGTGCACAGCACAAATCTTAATGGTGAAAAATTTATATCCTGCCTATATTGTACCTCCCACCATCAGTCATCTGCCTTCATAATGAGTGACCTTGGTTTTGACCCCAGCTTGAAAAAGAAAAAGAAGTCGAAGAAGCCAACTGAAGCCGGTGAACTGGCCAGTGCTTCCTCCCCAGCCCCTGCAGAGGTGGACGATATGTTCTCCGGCCTCAAGAAGAAGAAGAAGTCCAAGAAGGCCGAGGAAGAGGCTTCTGGCTCGCCTTCTGTTGACGACGTCACCGCCTCAATTGATGATTTGGGGTTGAAGAAAAAGAAGAAGAAGGCTGCCAAGGCCGCAGGCACATCTGATTTCGAGGAGGCCTTGGAGAAGGCTGGTTTGGACGATGTGGCAGCCTCCTCTCCAGCAGAGGAGAAGCAGACCGGTGTGCAAGCTAACCTTGGTTTGCCTTACGACTTCCTTTTGTCCAGATTCTTCACTATCTTGAAGCAGAACAACCCAGAGTTGGCCGGCGACAGAAGCGGTCCAAAGTTCAGAATCCCACCACCAATCTGTCAAAGAGAAGGTTCTAAGAAGACCCTTTTTGCCAACGTGCAGGAAATCTCTACTGTGTTACAGAGAAACCCAGAACACTTGATCCAGTTCTTGTTTGCTGAGTTGGGTACCTCCGGTTCCATCGATGGTGAGAAGAGATTGGTGTTGAGAGGTAAGTTCCAGCCTAAGCAGATGGAGTCGGTCTTGAGAAGGTACATCATCGAGTACGTGACATGCAAGACTTGTAAGTCTATGAACACCGAGTTGAAGAGAGAGTCCGCCAACAGATTGCATTTCTTGAGCTGTAAGGCTTGTGGTTCTACAAGATCTGTTTCTAGCATCAAGACAGGTTTCCAAGCCCAAGTTGGCAGAAGAAAGAAGTTGTAATCAACTTCATTATTGTCAGTCTTTTTCATCCTTCCACCATGTCCTTCAGCTTTTCGATAATCATTGTATGTTCATATGATGTTTATTGAAATCCAAGAGACTTCTAAATGCAAATGCATCGAAGTACTGTGTTTGCGTCCATGAGTGCTGTGTATAGTATTAGTATCATCATTTTCCGTTCGATAAGTCAACCAATTTTCTAAGGCCTACTGCCCACGAAGCAGCTCCTGGGTTGCTCATCATATATACAACAATTTTACTCTTGATCTCACTCGCCTTCCCTCCGCTTTGCAATGCTTTCATTGTGCTTGTTGCGAGGGCTTTGTGGTTAATGTCCAAAGAATTGTACTTGTCGATCAAGCTCGATCGTATCACGTTCTTATCCTCTTCAGAAGCTTCGTTGTCACTGAGCACACGTTCAACCAATTCCCGTAGGTCTTTAAGATCTAGTATTTCATCAGAACAAGAGTTATTTTGTTGCTCCTGGCTCATGGCGCTAGGTTGTGGTGCTTGGCTGTATGCCTCAGAGGCTTTCGCCATGGAACTTATGCGTTGGGCTCTTCTTTTGGGACGCGATGACACACTTGAGGAACGGCTCGATAATGGAGTCGGTAATATTTCTGGGCAGTCATTCCATCCCTCCATTTGGACACCTCGTTGGTAAACAGTCATATTGTTGATGGTAATGTTCGATGCTGACGTGTTCCCTTTATTCAAAGATTATCAGGTAATTGGAAATATAGAACGTGTCACCTGCATGGTGTCAAAATCAGGCGTGTTTAACCATACGAGCATCCAAATATTCATGCACGCGCACGTGTCGTGTCCTTATCTCAAACTCTGGAGAAGAGACAAGCAAGACTCCAAAAGCTGGTCTATCGTAGGCCTTTGCTTCGGATCTAAAACTAGACAAGATTTGATGACCTCCATGAGTTGTGGTGAGAACCCCTTAAGGTCCTTGGGGATGTCGTACTTGGCCTGAGCTATAGCCAAGTTCAAACTGGCTCCTTGCTCGATCTCTAACTTCTCGAAGGGTGAAAAACCAAAACAACAACTGTAGAGAATACAACCGAGCGACCAAATGTCAGTCAGTTCGGTAATATCGGTGTTGCTGGCGACATCAAGAAGTTCGGGTGCTCTGTACGGTAGAGTACAGTGCTCCTGAGCAAAGTCGGTCAAGGTGAGAGCCTGCTGTCGGCTTCTAATTTGCACACGGGCTTTCGAGCAGGAGCCCAAATCGACAAGCACGGGGAGTCCCTCAGCAGACAACATGACATTGGCCGGTTTTAGGTCTCTGTGTGCAAATGGACAAAGCTCAGAAAGCTCAGTGGACTGATTATTCTCATCCTGATCGTCCATGCTGTCTGGAAGCATCATGTCATTTTCATCTGGGAATTCGGGATCACTTGTGTCCTCAGTTGGACCTCCAGCCCCAGCACGCCCAGAACCGCTCCGTCTCTGATATTTGTGCATAGCTTGCACACCTCTAAGGACACCGATGAAAATCTTAAGAACTTCTTCTTCCTCCATTGACACATTGTTGAGCACATTAAAGTTGATGAGATCCTGAAGGGATCGTTCGAAGTATGGAAGCAACAAGTAGAAGGTCCGAGACCCATCGGCCTCACTGACAGCACTTTCGTCAATTGTATGGATAACATAAGGAGTCCTTGTCTCGGCAAAGCGGTGATAATTGCGGATTTCTCTCATGGCATTGGAGAAGGTAGCGTCATTGCTTCCATAGGGACATCTTATCTTTTTCATAGCATAGAGCATGTTGGAGCCTTTCTGTGAAACAAGGTACACGTAGGAAAAAGCTCCTTCACCAAGAAGACGAATTATTCTGTAGCGATTTCCTCTGATAGTTATGCTTGGACTTGAGAGATCCGGAAAACAGGGCAAGCATTTTGCTATGCCCGAAAGAAGCAAATCCATTTGGGGCTGACTTGTTAGCTCGTTGCGAGCCTTTCAAGACAATAAGGCGAGTGTTGCATGACGGAGGGCCGTACTGCACATACATGTGTGTAAATGGCCGGCCCTCGGACTTCTACTACAAGATCAAGTTGAAATTAATCAGGAGGCCAGTGATAAGCTTAATGGAATGATAAAAAACCGACTTTGAACTATTTCTTGAAGACATTAATTGTGGAAAAAAAAAAGCAGGGAGCCATTGTGTAGCAATCTGAGATGTACGGGTGTTTTAGTAAAGTAAGCTCACCACAACTGGAGAGCGCAGAACTTGGACCAACCACAATGGCGTCTGAGAATAATGGTGGCCAGTCTGACATTGAAAACAAAGCACCGGATGAAAAAGCAGAATTAGATACACACATCGCACAGGCTCGAAAAATTGAGCTTCTTCCTGATCTCTTTGTCCTTCTACAACAGCTTGAGAGTGGTGAAATCCAGGCAAAGGATTTCGAAAACAACTCAGGCACAATCCGTGTTAAAATCAACAAATTAAGACAACATTTGATGCAAGTGGAGGGCATTTGTGAGTCGGTATCTGAGCGTGAAGAGAAGATCGAGTCTATTCGACTGGAGAACGAGAGGAAGGAAAAATTTTTGGCATCTTTCAAGGAGCGGGTTTTGAAGGATTTGAGCTAAGACACATTGTGAGTCTACTTTTGATATCACGAGTGTTTACGTGATGGGTGGTTTACTGTGAGTTCGAGCTCCGTGTGTGCAGCACAATCCAGAACGACCGAACTTTCTTTTAAGCCGATTTCAGGAGTTCATTTAGTACAATTCGAAAAGGCGTTCTCATATCCGATGGAACGCCGCCTTTCAATTAAAGTATGGAATGCTGGTGATCCTAGCAAGAGACCGCCTCACCTGGGAATTGGCGCCTCTGTCGCGCACAACTACAACGACAAAAAAAAAAAAAAAAAAAAAAAAAAAAATAAAATAAAATAAAATAAATCGCGTCGTTGTCCCGTGCTAACAACATCTTTTTTCAATGGCTCAATTGAAATTTCCAACCAGCCTTGAGGACTTGAAGAAGGTGCCTGCTTTCACTATCGGTGTCACCATCTTCAGTGCCCTCTTCTTCGTGATCTATCCATCCGGCTCAGATACCCTCTTGTTGAAGCCATCATCCCCACTTAAGTTTGACTTAAATGCAATCTCCTTCTATATATTCGTCCACTTGGACTTGTTTCACTTGATCTTCAACCTTGTGCCTTTAGTGGCTCTTTTAGCTCGCTATGAACAGAAGCATGGTACTATTTACACCGGTGTCACCATGAACATTTTGGCTGTGGTAACTGCTTTACAGTACTGTCTTTTGGGTCTCGTCTTGTACCCAAATGAGAAAGTGGGTGGATTGCTGGGAATCGTGTTCTCCTTGCTCTCCTTCTACTGCTACAAGGAGCATTTCACCCATCCAGTGCTCCACACGTTCAAGTTCAGAGATAACGAGTTCCCTATCCCTACTTTATACTTCCCTTTCATCAATCTTTGTGCTATTGCAATCTTGATACCAAACTCCTCTTTCTTTGGCCACTTGGCTGCCATTAACACTGGATTCTTGCTCGGATTAGGTAAGATTTCCTTTATGTTCCCACCATCAAGAATTATTGTTGCCATCGAATCCAAGCTCCAGTGGCTCATTGGTCTTATTAACTCGATCGTTTGCTTCCACAGTGAAGAAGAAGCAGTTAATGAGCGTGGTGTTACGTATGACCCCTTGCTTTCAAAAGACATTGAGAACGGTGAACAAGGGAACCCCGGATATGAAGGGTTCGAAAGAAGACTTGGAAACTGAAGCATGCAGAGATTATATATCTTTGCTCTTAATATCGAAACTACATTCAAGACGTCATTTGTGCTGACTCCGTTCTGCTATTTGGTGGCAATACGGGTTTGAATTCTCGTAGCATCTTATCGTGATATCCATGGTGCAGCAAAACGATGCTTCATGTATATTAATGTGAAATATTCACTTAAACTGATCTGTCTTGTTAGCAGTCGCCTGTATGCATGCCGGCGAGCACGGCAAGCTTTTTTGACCGAGGTAGCCGTTTTTTTTTTTTTTTTTTTTTTTTTTTTTTTCTGGTTTGTTTTTTCCTCTGTCAGTGCGCCAGGAACCAGGGTCCCTTGCCCCGCACTTTTACTTGGGGATATAAAAAGGGCTACCAATATGCGTAAAAAATTTCATTTAAACATTAGTACAATCCTGACTTGTAAAAGCTGCTTGTTATATACCGAGGGGTGCACTCGGAACCATCTTCTCGCACTCTCATGTGCATATATAAAAATTGAAAGACATGTCTTCTCCACGTTATCGTGCATTTCGCACCTTCACACCAGTACCTCCAAAACATCAAAAGGCTCACCATTAAGTCGTCAGTCCCACTCACTAGTGTTTTTATTGTGCACATAAAATAAAAAAAGAAAAAAAAAAAAAGAAAAAAAAAATAACATTCCTGAAAGCTGGGAACCAGTGCTGAGAAGTCAACATCACTTTTCCGCATCTTCGCCATGATACAAGCCGACAAGGCCGAGCCTTCTAGAACTCGCCGAAACGAAAAGGAAAAACGAAAAAGGCGGAAACTGAAAAAGAAAAAACAAGCATTACCCCACGACAAACCAACCAATCAAAGTACAGTTATGACAAATGAGACTAACGGTCACACTGTTGAAGAATTGCCCCAGCCTCTGTCGATTGGCTCTGATACAAGTGCCTCTAGGAAGCCACCAATGAGCCCGAGAAAACAAACTATCCTCAGACACCAGAAGTCCAGTGATCTAGAGAAGGAACCCTCGTTTCTCAGTGAAGCAAAGCAGTTCAAGAAGACTAGGAAAACCGTTCCTGCTCCACAGCCCTCCAACTCTAATGTCTCTGAGGATGGCAAATATCACTCAATCCTTACAAAACAAATCTTTGAGGACAGGGCTTCTATCTTCAAGCATTTGCAGGCAAAAATCGTTGTTTGCCATGAACAGCTCCACGCACATCCTGCCGAAAAGACGTCTGGTACTCTTTTAGGCCATGGTGAACTCGAGATCTTCCAGTTGCACAATGGAGACGTGACGTACTTGGCTTGCGGTTCTTCATTTGTGTATCCCTTGCTTCCAAAGTTGAAGATCTTGCGCATAGCATTCAACCAATTCGTTCTACCCTTGGTGAATCCGGAACGCTACTGGAAAATTACTCTTGAAACCACTGATCCCGCAGTTATTGCAAGGCTAGAGTCTGTCTTGGGAACTGTTGTCAGATACACCAACATGCATAGCTCTTCTGCAGCACATCTCCAGAGATTGCAGGATCAATCGCTGGAAACAATTACCGCCATGACCCCACCCCATGAGGGGCTCCGTTTGTCTGAAGCGCCTCTGCTACGCAGAAACGATGAAAGGTCTCGACAGGACGTTGATGCTAATTTGAATTGGTCGTACAACAATGCCCAAATGAACAGTCCTCATGCTGGTCATGGAGAAAGATTCTCGAACAGGGACGATCAGTTCACCCCTTATTTCAACAGCATCCCGGAGTCACCACCTTCAGCTCCGGCCTCCCCGCAGCTGCTCTTTGAAAACATAGATCCGCTTAGTCTCAACCCGCCGCATTTGATGAATCACTGGGAAATGTCTAGAGACGATCATCTGGGTCAAATTCTTGCATCCACCTTGGCTAGCTTTAGTCTTGATGATCAAATGAATGGGCCCGTCATAAATGCATCGGCGAAGCCTCATCAGGCCAACCCTACCAGTCACCCTCCACATCATAGTGATCCTCTTTATAGGCACCAGAATCCGTTCCAGAGTAAGGAGAAACCAAAAGTCTCGGCGGCAAACAAGTCTGATACCTCATCCATGGACTCTCTATTGGATGAATATGAGGACAACATCTCAACAACAAAATCCTTGAACTACAACGTCTCCAGACCACCTTCTCGAACTATGTCGTTGGCATCCAGTGTTCACCAGTCGGCAATTCTCTATCAAAGAGGAAGGCTCCCATTAGTTCCAGATAACATTAGCAATATGGGATCGACGAAATACGAAGTTCACGATAATGATGACACAGAAGATGAGGAGATGCTCAAGACCTCTCTCTCACGATACAACCGTGCACGTCAACAGAGCCAGAGTCAGAAATCCAGGAGATCATCCCCAAGCGAGCTTTACACATCCGTTAGTAACTGGATGGAGCCCAATGTACAGACGCGGCCAACGTTGGGTCACTCGAGATCAAACTATTCTTTAGCCAGTGCTAGAAACAGTGTTGCCTCTTCTCGATCCCAAGCCAACAATTTACGTGAGATTTACCGGTCTATCACCGAACGCAATCTCCATAACATTATCCAGAAAGACGTGGGTCGGAAACCAAGTGTGGATTCAGAACGTCTTTATCATGACTCGAGACCGAAGATAGCGAATCAAACTTCGAGTTCTCATAGGGGCGGCAACTCAAACTATCCGCCCAAACCTTCGAGTAACTACGGTGCCAAAATCTCGGCTGCACGCAATCAAAATCAGAAGAAAGACTCACTCACGTCTTCTGATGTTTATAAATTAGTGAGTTCGAGAAATAGCCCTCGAGACACAACCACCGAAGCAGCGAGGTCTGGTGGCTTTTCTAGGTTGTTCGGATGGTAAATATGAAAAGCATGTTGGACCGAGTTTCACGTTAGCCTTAGCATCTACTCCTGTTGCGCTCCAAAAATTTCAGAGAGAGGGATTGTACACTTATGATTAGTTCGATATATACAAAATGAGGTTATGATATGGGAAAATGAGGATTCGTGGATGATTCCGGTCTCTCGTAACAGTTGGTTCGTTGAAATTTTTTTCGTTTTTGTCGTTTTCTTCCTTTCTTGTCTCTTCCTTTTCTCTTCATCCAGCTGGATTTCTTTGACGTTTCTTCCTCTTGATCAATAGTCAGGGTTGTGCTTCATAGTTAGGGTTAGTATGAGGTCCCTTACATAGTAGCACCAGGAATAGGGTTACCGTTAACATCAACCAAACCGTTTTGCATCATGAATATCTGCTCACTGCCAGCAGTTTCAACCTGCAAACCAGCGCCAACCTTGGAAGTCTCCTTGGCGTGGTCGATTTCTCCAGAGAACATGACAGAAAGCATTGGCATGACCTTCTTTTCCAAGAAAACACTTGTTTTACCGGTGGTGTCGAGTTGGCCTCTGAAGACAGCAGTACGGTATTCGTACTTGGCACCGAGGGTGGTGATACCGTCAACAACAGGCTCGTAGGTTGGGCCAATCAATGGGTTGTTGACAGGTCTCAAGCCGGCGACGATTTGAGTCTCCAAACCAGCCTGGACGTTGTCGGAGACCTTTCTCCAGAAAGTAGCAGCAAGGGAGCCTTGGCCTTGGAGTTGGGCAGTGGCGACCCAGTTACCAGCGTTGTAACGGGCAAAGTAGCTGGTGACACTGTCAGGAGGAAGGGATGCAAATTGTCTAGAGAAGGTAGTCTCAACACCCACAGCGAGCTTAGGAGACAAAGATTGCAATAAAGAAGCCACAGCAACACCGGTGAAAGCACCATCCAAGACAGATGGGTTCAAAGCCTTGAAGTTGATGGAGAAGTCGTTAGCGTTGTAGTCCTGCTCCCATTGGCACATAGCAGGTTGGCCGTGAGCCATCTGCAAAGTGACCTTGGAGATGTTGGATTCGTCCCAACCATAGTTGACCTTACCAGAAACGGAGAACTGGTTGTCGACGTTACCTTGAGCGAACATGTTCTCCTTAGCGTAAAGAGCGGAGAAAGCGTATGGAGGCAAGTCACCGCCGATGGAGAAAGCATGGGAGGTTTGGAAAGCGGGGTCGAAAGAGAAGGACTTGTTCAAGTCGGCACGCAAGCCGGTGAAGAAGTGCTGGTTCATGAAAACATCACGGTGGACTTCCTTGGTGATATTCTCGACGGTGCCAGGGTTGGTCAAGCCCAAAGACTTTCTATGCTCGGAGATGTTGGTGTAGACGTCGTTCAAGTAGGAGAAGACAGGGTTAGAGGACCAGAAGCCATATTGCTTTGGCAACTCCTGCTGAGGGCTTGGGATGGTTGGCACTGATAGCTTGGAGATATCAGCCAAAGGCTTGGCGGTGTGTTGGTCCGACATTATATACTTTGGGAGTCAGGAAAGATAAGTACAGGGAGGGGTAAGCTTAAAGAAGGAAAGACTAGTGTATGTCGAGAGGGCGAAAAAAAAAATTTGAGATCGCGGACTGAGGACTACGCTGAATATACGGCTCTTATGCTGAATGTGCGAGTAAACCTGAGCACACAGTAGGCTGCAAATAGGACACAATGTAGGTGAAAAAAGGATATAAATAAATTTTTGCCTTATTTATAGAGTATGAGAGTAAATTCCTGGGAGCTTGTCAAATGTTT
>JAJMHH010000020.1:72031-90145 GCA_030582955.1 Osmozyma tolerans
GGGCAAGATTGAGATGTTGGAAGTGCATTTGGCGAAGCTTGATTTTCCTATGAAGGTCCGTCGTCTTATGGGCAACTTTTCGGGAAAAGCTTGAGCTAAAAAAAAAAAAAAAAAAAAAAAAAAAAAAATAGGGAGTTATTATTAATAGGTAAAGTGAAATAACGGAATTATTTTCCTCTGTAGAACAAGTGGGTTCCGAAGAATAAGCGGGTTCCTTAAGTGTGCATACAAATGTGGAACCAGGGTCTTGGGCTAGATTGTGCGGCACTGTTGTGGAGAATCCACACCGAATGTCCCAGACGGAAGAATTCGGAGTAAATAAACAATTATGTCCGAAATTACTGCTTTGCTTAGAAGGGCTTGATTGTATCTGAAGGTTTTAGGCGATAGATCTACTTTTCATCCGAATTTCGTTGCTTCTAAGTTCGGCTACTTTAGCCTTTGAGAATGCGAAATTTCACTTTGCGATTGTCAAAGCGTTGCTGAGTCAAGGAATGCGGAGGTAAAAGAAAAAAAAAAAAAAAAAAAAAAAAAAAAAAAAAAAAAAAAAAAAAAAAAAAAAAAAAAAAAAAAAAAAAAAAAAAAAAAAAAAAAAAAAAAAAAAAAAAAAAAGAAATAAGAAATAAGAAATAAGAAGGGAAATGGAAAGACAACAGGAAACAGAAAATGGGAAGAAGAATGAAAAAGGAGAACAAAAGCTGCTAATGTTTCCTTAATCTATTGTCCTCATTTAAGCTTTTTATCTTCTTTCTTCTTTAGCCTTTTATTGCTAACAGAGCCTCTAGTGTAACACACTGAATTTAAACTGATATTCGGTGCAATATACCGAAATCCCGAGGAGCCGCTTTTCGCAAACGGAATCATCCGAAATGGTGGGGTTACCGAGGAATGAGGCGCGCTACCTTCGGGAAGAGGGGTCCCTCGAAAAAAAAAAAAAAAAAAAAAAAAAAAAAAAAAAAACATTCCCTTTTGCTAGGAACACTCTTTAATATGAGATGAACTAAGACATGAAAAATTGGAGGTTCAATTGAAGCCAATATTTCGAAACCATTTTTTCTAGATTCTCATTAAAGTTTTTCCTTCCTTTTAAAAAAAGTAAAAAAATTTACACCTCCCTCTTTATTATTTTTCTAATTTATCTTTGTTCTTAATTTTAACGTTCTGATATTATTTGCGGCTTCGGGTCTCACAAAAAAAAAAAAAAAGGTGGGGTATTCGGTCGCAGCCCGTAGCTCAAATACCCACTCATGCATATTCTTTCTTATCCCCAGATATATAATGAACAGACACATCCGCTCGCCCTCCGTCCAGACTCTCTTATTTGAGAACATCTTTGGTTTTCTACTGCTCAGAAAGATACCGTTACTGGAGCTCCCTTCATATATCAATTGTGCTTGAAGCTGTCCCTTGCAATTTGAACTCTGTCAATTTTTTATTTTTTTATTTTGACCCCTCGTATTTATTCCTCCCGTCTGAATCAAGGTAATGTCAGAATTCGCCCCCGAAGACTCCCCCTACTTGTTCAAATCGTTGAATGAGCTTGGTGTCACCTTCGACCTGCTTCTTAACAGAGGCTTACTTCCGCTCAACCTCGACAACATTGGCCGGGCCTCTCCAGTACCTGATCTGAAAGAACCCGGTTTCACCCCAGTATACCGAAACCATGGCTTCAAAAAGTGTGTGAAGGAGGCTCTTACCCCTGAAATGACCACAGTGCACTCGATCTTTGCCATCTCTGCAAAGGAGCACGCTGACAAGCCTTGTCTCGCAGAAAGACCATACGATTTTTCCACAAAGATCAGTGAACCTCGTTATGAGAGTATTACCTACAAGGAGGTCAACCAACAAAAAATCGAGTTGGGCTCCGGTATTCTCTTCTTGCTCCAAAACAACCCTTACAAAGTCAAGGGCTTGCCAGCTCATGACAAGATTGACCTGCACGTTGACAACTACACTTCTTACAACAAAGATGACTTCAGTTTTGTATTGACCATATTTGCTGCCAACAGAGCCAAGTGGGCAATCACTGACTTGGCTACTGCTTCCTATAGTATTACTAATTCCTGCTTATATGACACCTTGGGTCCTAATGCCTCTCGTTTCATTTTGGCAACTGCTGAGTCGCCAATCGTGGTTTGCGCCGGCGCTCACGTTGAAGAAGTCCTTAAATTGAAGGAATCCTTCCCTGAAGATCTTAAGTCTTTGATTGCAGTGGTTTCTATGGATCCTTTGACTTCCCTTGGGGGTACCGTTGCCGCTCAGAAGGCAACCGAACGGGCCGAGGCCGCTGGAATTAAGCTTTACGACTGGGAGCAGGTTTTGGGTGTAGGAAGATTGTTCCCACTCAAAGAATTGCCCCCTTCCAAGGAAACTCCCTTCACTATCAGTTTCACCTCCGGTACAACTGGAGCCAATCCAAAGGGCGTCTTGCTTACTCATAAGGCTGCCGCTGCTGGTATTTTATTCCCCGTTTCTTTGTGTGCCCACCCTGATATACTTCGGGATTTCTGCTTCTTGCCCCTTGCACACATTTTCGAGCGCCAGTGCATGCTCGTTTCCTTGTGCAGAGGTGCACTTATCGGTTTCCCTCAGTACGGTGGCACCCCGTTGACGCTCCTCGAAGATTTGCAGATCTTCAAGCCTTCTTACATGGCAAATGTGCCCCGTGTCTACACCAAAATAGAGGCAGCACTTAAGAATGCCACCACCAACGCTCCATCTGCACTCACGAAGTCTATTTTCTCACGTCTTGTGCAGACAAAGATGGATTTGCAAAGCCAATACGATGGCGCAGAGGGCCGCCATTGGTTCTATGACAATGTTCTTCTTCCAAAGGTGAGAGCCAAGTTAGGATTTGAAAACATGCAATATGTGATCACGGGTTCTGCGCCAATCTCTCCATCAAGTGTCAAGTTCCTCAAGGCGATCTTAAACATTGGTTTCTCTCAAGGTTATGGCTTAACCGAGTCCTTTGCTGGTATTTCTATCAGTATTCCATTCGAAAAGGAGCCCGGCTCCTGTGGCCCCATTGCTTTAACTGGTGAATGTCGCTTGCGTGACTTACCCGAAATGGGCTATAGAGTTGATGATCCCGAGAGACCAGCGGGAGAAATGCTTTTACGTGGTCCTCAGATCTTCTCTCATTACTACAAGAACGAGGAAGAGACAAACAAAGCCCTCAAAGATGGGTGGTTCTACACAGGCGACGTCGCCAAAATCGATCCCGCCACCGGTACTTTCCAGATCATTGATCGTGTCAAAAACTTCTTCAAGCTCGCACAAGGTGAATACGTGACACCTGAAAAGGTGGAAAACTCTTACCTTTCGTCCAATCTGATCCTCACGCAAGCTTTTGCTCACGGTGACTCCCTCCGTCACTATTTGGTGGGTATTCTTGGTGTTGACGAGGCCCCAGCTAGAGACTTCTTGGTGAAGAGATGTAACGTTGCACGTGGTTCCCTTACTTCCCAAGAGGCGATTTTGGAAGAAATCAACAAGCGGGAAAACAAGACAAAGTTGCTCGAACACCTCAACAAAAATCTCAAGGGACTTTTTGGATTCGAGCAGCTTCACAACATTTCTATAGAGTTCGAGCCTTTGAGACTCGAGCGCGATGTGATTACTGCTACCATGAAAATAAGGCGCCCTATTGCCGCCAAGTACTTCGAAGACAAGATCGAAAAGTTGTACGAGGAGGGTCCTTTGATTTCCAAGGTCAAGATGTGAAGAAGAATTTATTAAATAAGAAAACTCATATTTATTCTCGTAACTATATCTCCACCAACCGTATGTAGATGCGAAAAGTACCGTTGTACTGGTGAAGGCCCACCTCCCAGCCTTGTGGACTGTATGCAGTCCGTTTATGCGACATCACCATCACTGATTACATACTTTCAGTAGTAATCAACCTAAACATAGAAATGGTATGTGAAATTAGCGGCCAGCCATGGTGAATCCAATAGTTCGTATCATACTAACATCAGGCAACAATAGCGACATCCTCAACGCAATCGAAGGATTTAGCCGGCCTCTCTTTAATCGCCGCCCATTCCCACATTTCCGGTTTGGGCCTCGACGGCAACTTGAAGCCAAAGGAGTCCGGCCAGGGTATGGTGGGTCAGCTCAACGCTAGAAAAGCTGCTGGGCTTATCTTGAAGTTGGTCCAGGCAGGCCAGATTGCCGGCAGAGCTGTTCTTATTGCGGGACCTCCATCCACCGGTAAAACAGCTATAGCCATGGGTCTTTCGCAGTCTTTGGGCAAGGAAGTCCCATTCACCGCCATTGCTGGTTCGGAGATTTTTTCTCTTGACTTGTCCAAGACCGAATCGTTAACACAGGCTTTCAGAAAATCGATCGGTATCAAGATCAAGGAGGAGACGGAGATAATCGAGGGTGAAGTTGTTGAGATTCAAATCGACCGCTCCATCACCGGTGGTCACAAGCAAGGCAAGCTCACAATAAAGACCACCGATATGGAGACCATCTACGAGTTGGGCAACAAGATGATTGAAGGTTTGACCAAGGAGAAGGTTTTGGCCGGTGATGTTATTTCCATCGACAAGGCGTCGGGCAAGATCACCAAGTTGGGTAAGTCCTTCACTAGAGCTAGAGACTACGACGCCATGGGCCCAGAGACAAAGTTTGTCCAGTGTCCGGAGGGTGAGTTGCAAAAGAGAAAAGAGGTTGTGCACACGGTCTCTCTTCACGAGATTGATGTGATAAATTCCAGGCAGCAGGGATTCTTGGCCTTGTTTTCTGGTGACACTGGTGAGATCAGGTCTGAGGTTCGTGACCAGATAAACACCAAGGTTGCGGAATGGAAGGAGGAGGGCAAAGCCGAGATTGTGCCCGGTGTGTTGTTCATTGATGAGGTTCACATGCTAGACATTGAAAGCTTTTCCTTTATCAACAGAGCTTTGGAGGATGACTTCGCCCCTATTGTCGTCATGGCAACCAACAGAGGCGTTTCCCAGACCAGAGGTACTAACTACAAATCGCCCCACGGCGTTCCTATGGACTTGTTGGATAGATCCATCATCATTCACACCTCCAACTACTCTGCCGATGAGCTCAGAACAATCTTGTCTATTAGAGCGAACGAGGAGGAGGCTGAGTACTCTCCAGATGCATTGGAGTTGTTGACTAAGATTGCCCAGGAAACAAGTTTGAGATACGCTGCCAACTTGATCTCTGTTGCCCAGCAGATTGCGCTGAAGAGAAGAAGCAGTACATTTGAGTTGGCAGATGTCAAGAGAGCGTACACGTTGTTCTTGGATCTGGACAGATCCGTTCAATACGTGCAAGAACACTCGACCAACTTCGTGGATGATGAGGGAAATGTGACTTTTGGCGCAAGTAACGGCACCAAGGATGAGGACAAGATGCAGACCGACTAAATGGTGACGTGATGGAGAAAATGAAGACAGACAAAGAAGTTCTGCTTTTGGACGGTATCCGACTTTTCTGACGAAGTGACAATGAGGACAAACCAAAAGCAAGTACAGTATTATCGTTACAACAAAAAAAGAATGTACAAATAATAATAAGATTTCGTATAAATGACGTACTTGTTCCCGAAGCACAATTATGCGCCCTTTGTATTTAAGATAAGAGCGATGATCAAGCCGTACAACCCCAAAACCTCGGCGAAAATTAATATCAACACAATGCCCACAAAAAGCCTAGGTTGGTGCATAAATTGTCTCACACCTTCGTCACCAACAATTCCAATCGCATACCCAGATGCCATACATGCCATGCCCACCGACAAGCCAGCAGCCAAATGCATAAAACCTTCAAATAACGAGTATTCCGAGGTGGGGTTCAAGTTACCAGCGATCAACACGGAAACAACAAGACCATAAACGGACAAAATACCTGAAAGCACAACGGGAATCAACGATTTCATGATAAGCTCCGGCTTGAAAGTACCGATACCTGAGATACCAATACCGGACTTTGCTGAACCAATGGCAGCACCCACGCATGAGAAGATCATGGACGCAGCACAGCCTGCGAATCCAAAGAATGGAGCGAAAAATGGATAAAGTTCACTTGAGTCCGTACTCATTGTGGCCGAAGATGTTACTTGCTGCTGGAATCGTTGGCTAATTGCCAAGTTACTGCGATTTCAACATTAGGTAAGGTGCGCGGCACAAAAATGCTGCCATGACTACCGTTGAGTGAAAGAACAATCATTTAGCACAGTATAAAAATTGTAAATTGTAAAATACAGTTCGATAATTAAAAATACCAATAATTGCAGCCCCCGCTTTACTTCCTTAGCTAGTAGTGTCATGTAGTCATTTGCAACTTTTGGTGAAATTTGATAATACCAGGAAATAAAGTCAATATGCTTTCGCAATATATCTCCTTTATTATGTGAAGACCAAGCGGGCAGTCCACCAAAGTATTGCATTACACCACAAACAAATACTTCAGAAAATGGGTATATCTCTGGGGTTTATTTATGTCCATTGTAAAATATGTTATTAGCTTCTTTTCTATAAATCTACTCTTTAGTCTATATATATCCATATATATGTATATTTTTTTTTTTTTTTCCTTGGTACATACGTCTTATCAGGTGTACTGGTGTATAAGTAGATTCACGTAAACAAACGACACACGAGGCCAAGTTCCTACCACCATGAGCGCCAGCAAGCACTACGAAAAGATATCGCTTACAAAACAGGATTTGGCTCATGTTTACAAGCAATTCATAGCGGCTGTCCAGGACAAGTCTGAGCATTTTATGCCCGTTTCAGAAAGAGACGACCCGCTTCGAATAGATGTGGAGAACTTGGTTAACGATACCATAACAGAAGTATTTGAAATGGCCAAATGGGCATTGATTGTGGATGGTCACGACTTTAATAGAGAAAATATTTCCATCAAGGATGTTCTTCTGCTTCAACCAACCGAAGAAGTGATGCCTTTTGACACTCAGCTCAATCTGACCCTACGAGAGTTGATCCAGGAGGTTGAGCGGGAGACTACAGAGGTAACAAAACTTCGGAGAGAACTACCTGATCGAGCGAAAGACGCTTACGAGCTGTTAGTGACAGCCACAGACCAGGAGGTGACTACAGTATTGGAAGAACTCAGCAGCGAATACCAAAACAAGGACCCAGAGCCCTTGCCTACAATGGAGAGAACGATACCGAATGCAGACAACCTTATAAAGGATTTTGAAGAAAGCATAGCGAGACTTACTGCCCTTAAAAACGATCTACCGGAGCACTCGACGAGAATGACGTCGTGGGGAAAGACCATGGATTTGCTCGATGAAAAGTGAGAAGCAAAATAACCGCCAGTGTTAGCTGAGTGTCTAATGTTGAATCTGTGACAGATTGAACAGACGAAGTCACTGGGATGCGTGGTATCTACGGCCGATTTTGTGGGCAGAAATCTTTAATATTGGCCTCTTTGGTCATCTTCAGGCATATTTTTGCGGTGAGAACACCGCGTGACATATATTCTATTTGATGGTAGTTAAGTTCAGTATGTAATTATAGAGCAAAGTCACTTCCTCCATATTACGCGAAGACAAAGTCAGTTCCTGAAGACGGGGCCTTCTTCGCGCAGCGCTCACTTGTGCGGTGCGATGTAATATTTACCTTGTCGCTTAAAGCGGTAATGATATTTAACGCCTTCTTTCTCATTTCTCCTTTGGTTTGTTTTTGTGTGCGTAAGGCATGTATCAGATTTCTGATCTAATATCATCAAAAACATCTAACAGCGTTTTCTTTCCTATACGAATTTTCAATTTGTGTGCTTCTTTCTTTTTCTGATTCTGAAAAATTAACAATTAAACTCTATGGGATCGCCTATTAAGGATTTGGCTGCAAGGTACCTTGAGTCTGCCGAAGGCCTTACGCCTACAAGGCTACCATTGAAACCCACACTTAAGTTTAACTCCAACAATGGATCTCCTAAGAAGCAGCATCCTTCACAAGATCTTGAGGAATTGGCACGACAAATGAACATCGAAACCCCTTCAAAAACTACCTTGCTTCGAAACAAGTTCGAAACTCCCTCCGCTACTGTATCGTCGTTTAAGTCTACGCCAAAATCAAAATCTGGATCAGACCGCTCCAACAATGAACCCTCGGGCAGAGGAGACTCTTATCCTTCAAATGAATCTCCAACAAAGGGGTCTCCATTGAGATCCTCCCCGGCGAAAACTCCACTCAAGAACTCTAAGGGGTACGAGTACTTGTGTAGAGTGCATTCCATCAAAAGATGGCTCGAAGATGTCCTTCAAGAAAGAATATCTCAACAGCCTGTGGAGCTCTTGTCATACATTCAAAATGGTATATACTTGGCGAAGCTCGCAAACGTCTTTTTGCCAACAAAAAAGCCTGTGTTCACCAAGGACAACCAGCTCCAATTTAGGCACACAGAAAACATCAATAGGTTCTTTCAATTGCTTGACTTTTTCAACGTTGCTGACCTGTTCCGTTTTGAGCTCACGGATCTATATGATGCTAAGGATATCCCCAAAGTGTGGCTATGTCTTCATGTTATGAGCTTCAAGGTCACTGCATCTTTCCCAGAATATCCACCTGTTGCTCATGAGGTCGGCAAACTCGAGTTTTCCGACAGCGACATCAAGGCTGCCAACAGAGCCCTTGTTGGTCACAACCTCCCTAGCTTCGATAGCGCTGATGGTTTCACCGATGGGTCCCCGGATAGACCTTCTTACATGAATCGGACGTTGAAATTTGATTCGCCACCAAAGTCAAAGGTGGCCTCTCCAACGAGGCGTTCTGGTGACGACGCAGAAAACGACAACCCCTTCAGAGAACCACCGCCACTACGCTTGGAGACTCCAGCACGTCCCGGATCAGACTTATCTCGCGTCAACTCAAAAGACAGTGATCACTCCAGTCAATATGCATCCGCAAAGACCAGTGAGATCGTTTCTGAGGACTTCAAGAATAGCCCTTACTACACTCCCGAGCTCACCAACTACTACGCCAATATTGTCAAGCTTCAGGCGTTGTCGAAAGGAGCTTTATTCAGGTACACCATGTTTGTCGACAAAATTCTCCTAAAGTCATTTCACACTGAGCTCACTGACTTGTTCTCCATTATAAGAGGCAATCTTAGTCGGAATAGAAGTGTCCACCGCCATAGAGATGAATTACTCTACTTCAAGAAGAGCATCATCTTAACCCAGGCTCTTGTTCGACTGAAACTTCTGCGCAATCGAAGACAATTCTCTTGTGACGACAGTGACAAAGCAAAGACTATTGAGCTCCAGAGTGTTTTACGGGCATCTTTGGCGAGAAAGCTGTTCAACCATATCAAAACTATACTTGCTGAGAGCAGCGATTCCATTGTTTCACTCCAAAGCAGATTGAGAGCTAGACAAATCCATAAAACTTCCATGCTTATCTGTGGCTCCAGAGATGACATCGAGCCTAACCTAATACAGTTGCAATCAATTGCAAGAAGGAAGCTTTATCATGAGTCCACGACAGCATCTATTGTTACTAAGCTTGACTCGTCTCAGGGTATCATCCCATTGCAGTCAATAATACGAGCGGGTCAAGTGAGGAACATCATAAGATATCAGCTTCGAGGAATGGGCCGCCTGAAGGCATTTATCCGTGAGTTTCAAAGCTTAGCGAGAGGTGCAATATTGAGAACCAGGCTTTGTAACTCTGTCTTGATTACCTTGATTGGAGAAGACGTGAAAATGAGTGAGCTTTTTGCCAAAGCAAGAGGTGATAGAGTTAGAAGAGAGTTCCACTACAAGAAAGCTGTTCTCTCTCAGGTTACGGAGTCGCAAATAGTACCCCTTCAATCAACATTCCGAGGAATCTTGACTAGATTCTATCGAGATGTTGATCTTGATGACATCTACGAGGATATCTTTAATATCGTCCGTTTGCAGGCTGTTTCAAGAGCTGGTTTTGTCAGAAAAGATATCAAGAGCATGCATGAACACTACAATAACAATATTTCGAGTGTTGTGAAAGCGCAATCGATTTTGCGGAGCAAATATGTTCAAAATGCTTATCGTGCCTTGATAAACATGAAAAACCCTCCAGTTAATGTGGTGAGAAAGTTTGCCCATCTTCTTTCCGACAGCGCGTATGAGTTCCTGGAGGAAGTGGAGTTGAGTGAAAAGAAAGACAAGATCTTGGAGCTTTCCCGATCAAGCGACGAGTTGGAGCTTCTGATTGAGGGATTGGACATCAAGCTTGGCTTGCTTGATAAAAACAAAATCACCATTGAAGACTTCATGAAGAACTCACACAAATATAAAGCTTTCAAACCTCCATCCATGAAAGCTTCTTCGGCTAAGAGTCTTGAAAGACTCAACAAACAGTCGAGAAGAAGAATCGAACTTTACCAGTCTATGCTTTATCTTCTACAGACAAAGCCAGTCTACTGGATTAGATTGTTTGATGGATTAGGTGCTGACGATAGGAATCGCCTTACGAAGACCCTTCATTCCCACATTTTCCAGATGTTCCCTCTTCAAAATGCCATTGTGAACTCGAATCTGAGAGAGGAATACTTCTACGTCAAGTTCATGTGTGCCTTGATGGAAAATGATATGAAATCCAGGTGCAAAAACATTGCTGACATAACTAAGCCCAAATCTTCCTTCTGGCTTGATTATCTCTTTGACTTTACGAATCAAGTCAAGCAAAGACAGCACCTCAAGGGTCTTTACGGTCCTATTGTGCAAAAAGTTTTTGACGACGACGAACTTACATTTGAATCGGATCCTGCGAATATCTATGCCCAGATCAAAAAGAAGGAGGAACGTGTACATGGATATTCTGATAAGAAAGACTCAATTCTGCCACAAGAGGCTATCAAGAACGAAGAAATTTCGGCAGCCTTTGTTGACAATTTGCTTTCACTCAGAGAATGCGCCACTAACGCCATTGAGGCGGTGAGAATAAGCATTCGTCATGTGCCCTTGTACGTCAGAATTTTGGCTAAGACTGCTTACGGCCTCTCGCAAATTAGCTTTCCTGACCAGAATGAGCAGCGTCATTTGGCTGTTGCGGGTGTGATTTTGATCAAACACTACGTCAGCAACATTCTTGTTTTCCCAGAGAACTTTGGCTTTGCTAGCAGCAGCAATAGAAATCGTCAAGCTTCAGAGAACTTGAAGATATTGAGCAGAGTGCTTTTGCAAGTGTTCTCCATGAGACCATTCTGTGACAACTTTTTGAAACCCATGAATGAGTACATTTTGTCGCAAGGTGATCTCGTGAAGTCCATCATTAAGGATTGCATCAACGTGAAGGACCTCGAGTCTGAATATGAGATGAACGACTACGATGATCTTGTCGCTGCAGAGAGACCCACATTAACTATGAAGGTGAGCGACATGATAGCCCTTGAAAAATTGATGTCCAGAAATCTCGAGTTTGTTGCTCCTAGTGTGGACGACCAACTTTTTGCGGTGATTTCTGAGCTCAATGATGTCGTAAACTCTGCAAATGACTTTGTCACATTGACTGAGTTGGGCTCATTGACCATAAGCTTGACCCCTGCCACCAAAGAAGATTCAATTGCTGATGCGAAAACTAGAACTGCTTTCGCCCAGGCAAAGCGTTGTCTCCTCTACATTCTTCGTGTTCAAGAAGGCAATGATTTGCTCGAGCTTTTAATCCACGGAATCAAGCCTGAGCATGAAAAGAAGTTTAGGGAGATTGTGAATGAAGAAAAGGAGTCATCAAAGGCAAACAAGAACACGCGAAAAACTCCTTATCAAAGATCTGGCTTGGATGATGTGTCGTCGATGACTTATGTCGATTTGAAGAAGCTTTGTCTTAAGACCCTTTTACAATTGGAGTCTATGGGCCAGGTCACAAGAAAGAACTCCTTCCAAGAGCTCTTGAATCAGATCGTTGTTGATATCAAAACGAAGGACACTCAACGCCGAACAAGAACTTCACAAATGCAAATTGCAAACCTTACAGTCACCAAGCTTCAGGAGAAACAGAAATTCCTTAAGAAGCAACTCGAGGACTACAACAAGCACATTGACGACATTCTCTCGCAGCTCCAAACGAGACCAAAGGAAAAGAAGATCTTCAACATCATCCCTGTTTTTAGCAAACAGTACTTTTACCAGAGAGAACTCAAAAAAACAAACAAACTTCCAAAGTTCGGCTCCTATAAGTACTCTGCTAAAAAGTTGATGGAGCAGAAGATTCTCGAGGATATTGGTGGTGAACTCAATTTGGCGGCTTCGAGCTCGTCTAAACTTGACTTTATGTTCAGTTGCCATAAAGTTGGCACTTTTGTGATTGAAGCGGCAAACGGGCACGTTGCTATTCCTGGTGCTCATAGCACCATCACTATTGACCAGCTTTTGGATCAACAGTATAAACACAAGAAGACCTGGTCCTTATTTGACGGCATGGTCAAGTTCAACACGGATAACTTGGCCGCTCTTCTTTTCAGAAAATTTTATGACTTGAAGAAAGAGTAATGGGTCCGTCTGGCATATCGATTCTTACCTCTGATACCTTTTTTAATGCATTATATCTGATCTTGTATTTTGTCTGTTTTTTAGTTTGTGTATCTCTAATTCATTGTCCAGCTTTTTCAACCCGTTTGATGACTATTGCTTCAAAAGCTTCTCGACCTTGGCCTCCAACTCACTTATTCTAGAATTCTTATCAGCATTTGCCTCGGTCAAAATGGTGATTTGCTTCTCTAGAGATTCCACGAGCTTGGCGAATCTGTCCACTGTTCCTCTCAAAGTTGGAGCACCAGCCTTCTCGCTCGAGGTATCTTTTCTTGGGGATGAACTCTCCGCCTCAGTCGACTCTTTCTTGGCTGCCTCAGGTTCAGCTTTCTTAGATTCCACTACCTTGTTCTGGTCAACTGGGGCTTCAGTCTTCTTTTCGCTTGCTTCAATAGCTGCGTCAGCTTTTCCAGCATCTTTCTTGACTTCCTTGGAGAAACTGGTCTGGGGTTCCTCGGCTTTCTCGGGTTTGTTAGCACTCTCTTCCTTTGCAGTCTTATACTCCTTTGAGGTATCCTTTGAGGAATCCTTTGAGGCCTCTTTTTCGTTGCTCAGAGGAATTTCAGACTTAACTGGCTCAGATGCTTTCTTGGCCTTTTCTTCCTCTTCCCAATCATCATCCCGGTCATTGCTCTCACGGATTCTTTGCGAGTCTTCATCATCGGACTCATACACAACCTTATTAAGAAGATTATCGACTTTTCCAGGAGACTGCTCCTCCTCTTTCTTCGCCTCAGCCTTTGGTGTTTCTGATTTCACCTCCTTTGATGCCGGTGCAGGAGTTGCCGACTCTTTCTGAGCTGCGGCTTCCTTTTTGGCGGCAGAAGCCTTCTCCTTTTCAGCAGCAGCCTCCTTCTTAACTTCCGATATACTCACTGCTGGGGCTGGTTCAGTCACCTCTGGGCTTGTGCCTTCATAGAATGCAGCCAATTTCACCAACAACGGACCATTGACATCTTTGCCATCAAGCCATTCGGAGGCTGTGAGAGCGGGTTTCGAAGAAGGAGCATCAGGGTAGATGTCCTCCTGGAAAAGGTCAGATTTTCTTGGTACAATAAAAGAAACCGGCTCGATGGTCTGGTCGTTGACAGTCTTGAAAGAGCGCAAGATCTCATTTTCTTTCAAGTTGCAAGAAGTCTTGGGAGTCCAAGCGAAACCTCTTTGAGGATCAGTCGAGGGAAATTGGGACAATTCGTAAAGCTCATCTTTGTCGTACTCGTAGTAGCGGATGTTACCATCACCTTTGCCTGCCAAATACAAGATGTTGTTTGACTCGTCGAAAACGGGAATCAAGACACCAGAGGAGGCATCAATATACATGAAGCCACCAATTGGGCCCTTCGAGATATCTTCAGCATCCCACACACCCACTTGTCTGTCAGACAAACGAGAGAAGCCAGTGGTGATGACTCTGTCTGTGTTACCAGCCCAGACGACTCTGGCGGGCTTAGCGCCAGTATGAGCGGGACCTTCAGAAAGGACCTCCTGTTTCCTCACATCCCAGATTCTCAATTTCTTGTCTCTGGAAGTGGTGGCCAAGAGAGAGCCATTGTAGTTGAAGGAGAAGGAGGTGACCAAATCCTTGTGGGGCAAGGTGATCTTGCACTCGCCAGAACCCAAGTCCCAGATCTTGACAGTGTAGTCCATGGAGCACGAAGCCAAAATGTTCTCGGCACAAGGGTGGAACGCCACGTGGCCAACCTTCCGTTTGTGGCCCTTGAGCACCTTGGCAGGCTCGGTGACGTCTTTGATTTGGTCGTTTTCATCAACGTAGTGGCGGAACGAGAAGTCTTCGGGAATATTCCAGAGCAAGATGTTGCCGTCATCGGAACAACTGACAACTTGTTGCTGGTTGAATGGGTTAAAAGCAGTATCCAAGACTGGGCCCGTGTGGCCTCTGAACAAGGGAACAGTATCTGGGGCCTTACCTACTTCCAGAAGCGGGATAATAGCGAAAGCACCGCCTCCGGAGGCATCCCAATTGACGGCCAAGTACTTGCCATTGGTGGTGATGATGTTGGAATCCCAGGCATTCTTTGTGATCTTCAAGTTCTCGTAGCACAACTCCTTCTTGGCCGCTTGTCCAAACACGTGCCTATATTTGGAGGCTCTGACGAATTTTCCACTATCGGTTAGCATTGACGAACGAAATTCTTTTTCTCACAGGGAAAAATTCCTCTGTGATCCCCACATACCTCATGTTTACTTTCTTTCTCGGTTGTAACGCCTTGTGTGTCCACAATCGCCCACTGTGCGAAAGAGCCTGCAGCTACAAAACGGCTCAAAAGGCAGCCGTGGCTACTATACCCAGGTAAACAGAGCACCGGGTACAAAAATACAGCAGGAAAAAATAAATAAAATAAATTAGCTAAATAAACAAGCTGAATAAATAAATCGGTATCAATGAAACTCGGTACAGATCCTTCAATGACTTATTAAAATGATGAAACTTGAAAACTCTTCATTTAGGATCGTGTTTATTAAATTACTACAATTCTTGGTACGCCGATAAACCGGTTCCTAAAGTGGGAACCATTGGCCGAGCGTGATTGCACTATTTTTTTCCGTCCGCGGAATTAATCGTGCTCCACACTCTGATTTTTCCCTAGCATTAATATCTCCGATCTTTCTTCTCCTGCTGACGCCAATCTGTACACAGATTTCGCTAAAATTCAAGAAATGCTTCGTCGATCTTCGTCTCAAGAAGCTCCTCCTTTTTCCTCTCTACTATACTGGAGGCATTCTCGATCTCTCGTATACTAGTGTCGCGAAGGCCCGACTTAATGGCATCAAACACCGCCTGTGTCCATGCACTTTGTTTTGCCTCCGGGCTCAACACGTTCCACTTCTCGTAATCTCCAAAAATGTTGCTCAACAGCGTATTGTCAATGTCGCTGCTCCGTCCAGCCAAATGGTTCAAATGCTCCTGTTCCGGGTATCGGTGGTTGTCAGGCCATTGTTCCGGTGGGAGCATCTTGGCCACCATAAGAGGGAACCGTAGCTCTTCTTTGGTGTCAATGTCTAAGGGCTCATTGGTCTTGTCCAATTTTGTTAAGTACCATTGCGACGCCCGCAATTGTGCATTGATTCGCTGGTCACGATTCCTTCTTCTCTCCTTGTTGCGCTCCTTGACCGCGTCTTTTTCGTTGTACGCTTGCGAAACTCGTTGTCTTTTCGCCTTTCGCTCCTCTGCTCTCTCTGCATCCTCTTGTCTGTTCTCTCCTCTCCGAACCACCTTTTCACGGATCTCGTGAACCTCCTCACTTGGATGTTGTGCATCTCCGGATTTCTGGTCGAGGTGCCTGCCTAATGTGCTTTTTGTTTTGAACGGTCGCCCGCAAAATCGACACTTGTGATCCTTTGCGCCGCTGTTGTCCTCATTCATATCATCCCACACTCCATAGTTGAAGTTTTATGATCAACATGGCTGCCCCACAAATTCGCGACATCCACCTTCCTTATCACTGCTAAATCATAAACACTACATTTGAACAGATCACCCACTAAATAAACGTGTGTATTTTACTTTTCTTTTCCCTTACTAAAGGTTGATTTTCCCCACAATATCTCTCAAACTCGAAACAAACGTGTTGTTGATCGAGTCTCCTTGACCGGCTGCAACTCTGAGCACAAGCTCGTTCAACTCTGCTGACCCGAGAATATCAACATGCTCCGCCGTCTTGGCTCCTCCACGGATATCAAATCTGTCAGGCTCGTGCTTAATCTCAACAATCTTCGTCTCGATGCCCGCAGGATTGTAAATGGAGCCCTTCTTCTGCCACTCGTGGCAGATTGCATGGGTCAAAAGAGACACTGTGCCATCCCCGTCACCGAGATACACGGGGTTTTCACTATCAAGGTCAATGACAAGTGGCAAGCCCGCCTCTTTGTCTCCGTCTGTGTACGTGTAAGCTCTCTCAGTGGGGTTACCAACTCCATAGAAGCAGTATATCTTCATGTCTGGGGCATAAGGAAGAGCAGCCTCGAGAGGATTTGACCACTTCAGGTGGTCTTGGTTGTTTGCCGTAAGTTGCCTCTTCGTTTTTGCCACGCCAAAAGAGTATTGGTCCTTCACTCTGTTCGAAAACCACAGAGGCGAGTGCTCGAGGAGGAAGTCTGTGATGGTCTCAACAGTGAAGTTTGACTCTGTCCTATCAGACGTTGCTTCACCTCCTGGTCCAAGATTCTTCCCCTTGTACTTCACGAACGTGCCAAGGGATTCGTGATTCTTGCGAGGAGAGTCCACCTCTTCGTTGTACTCAGAAAGCACATTTGGGGGATCATCAGGCGCGTACGTTAAGTTTCCCCAAATAAGGTCACCGCCCTTGGGTAACATCGAAGGAACACCGCCGAAAGTTCTGAGCATCTCGACTCTCTCCTTTCTCGAGAAGAACTTTTCCAATCCGTATATAGCCAATTGGTTCAACTGAACGGTATCCTTCATCTCACCAGATATGAGAGCTGGAATTGCTTTTGGCGTGCCCAAAAGCGAACCGCTTATGTCAATGATACCAGCCAAGTGGTCGTTGCACCAGCGCTTGCCTCCATTACCATAATGCTTTCCCAGTGCTTCAACCCACTTCATGAAGTAGAAAATCACCTGGGACCCCATTGAATGGCCAACAAGGAAGGTCTTCTGGCCAGTCAAGGCCATGGTGGTTTCCAACTGAATCTTCAATTTCGAGAAGAACCCATCACGCTTCTCTAAGTCCAAGTACGCCAATCTCCAGTCGTAAGAAGCACTTATCATGTTGTTTGGACCGTACCCAATCACAGCCAAGTTCTGTAAGATCTTGTTCCAGATCCAGTATCCAGCGACGAAAAAGTCGGCTGCTTCGAACCCTTGGGCAGCTCGCAATTGTATGTTTGGAGGGTCCATTCCTGTCTCTGGATCAAGCATAATGTGCTTCAACCAGCACGCTTTGTCCAAAACCATAGTTCGAAGCATGTAGAACGAGCCCCAGAGCCTCTTTCTAAAGTGGTTTATGGAAGGACAGTCGCCGTCTTCACTTGTGCCCCAAGACTCAATTCCCGTGGAGATGACACCAGGCACCAACACAACATTGTATTTGCTAGTGAGATTATGTGACTTCTTCATGCGCTTCCCCACGGAGAAGGACTCGGCAGACCCGTGCAATTCCTCCTTGCTCTTCCCCTCATCGAAATCCAACATGGAGAGGATTCCCAGTGGAAAAGAGTCCTTCCAATCCTCGAAAAGACCATTCATGGAGTCGAAACCAATCAATTTATCCAATTCTCCGCGTATGTTGTCATTGGAGTAGGCTGTCACGAAAACCGTTGCGAGAAGACCTAGAACAGTACCCAAGATGAAGGTTGCTCTTTTCGTCTGATAAATTTTTCTCTTTTTATCGTGCCTTTCCTTCGCCTCATTATGGCGAGCTCGGTGCTCTTTTCCTCCGTTCAGGGTGTCAGAGTCTTTGTTGATTTCTGAATTGGAGTCAGAGCGCTGTGCAACATTATCAAGAACAGGCACATCAATAGTTTTGGCGTCATTTTTCTTCGGGGCAGCAGAGCCTCTCTTGCGCATGCCTTTTTTCGCCATTTTCCCGAGAGATTTTATAGGATTTTATGGTGTGTTTTTG
>JAJMHH010000020.1:96395-140744 GCA_030582955.1 Osmozyma tolerans
AAAAAAAAAAATTTGGAAAAAAAAAAAAAAAAAAAAAAAATTAAGAATTTCCTCAGCTGGTAGTTGATTTCGCAGGGCATACAGAGTTAATGACCTTGCTGACTGATAAGATATGACTGTCGAGACGACCATAGCCTGTATCTGCACTTCCAAAGCGCAAAACGCCTGCCACCTGATCTATAGTAGTTCCTTCTGGTAGCTTTCCACCAGTTATCATGCGATAAAGTAAGTCCTCTATGTCCACAGAGTCACTTGCGTTTTCTCTCTGGAGTAATTTGTTGATTCGATCAAAGCGAATAGAGATATAGTATTTTGGCAACTTGCAAATATTGCAGTCAAGAAAGTTCTCTATCAACTGAGTCTTGTAGTGGAGAACAAGATATGGGAAGACCCCGGGGACGCTTTGAACATGATTAATAAAGGCGTCGAATTGACCCAATGATGCCAATCTACCATCGGCTTGAAGCTGCCTATAGTGAGCGGATATTTCATCAAAGCTCTCCTCATGGACATTCGTAGTGTCCAAGTATTTATAGACGTTCTCCTTCCGGAAATCTGAGCCACTTAAAAGCGATAGAAGATGGATCTTTCTCTTAAGCTCTGCTAGTAAATTTGAGGGCACATGTTGGGTTGATGTGGAAGGCAAGAAATTGAGCTTTTTGTTGACGAGCTCCATTAAGCTAAGCTGACCCGGTGGTATGCTGTAGAGATGCTGGTAGTCAGTTATCAAGTCATGGTACTTGTACTTAGAATATGGGCTGAAGCCAAGCTCATTGGGAGTTGAGGAGTAGGTCAGCAGGGAGATTGCTTTGAACTTTTCCTCAATAAAGCTTCTCTCAGGGGAACTTTCGCTGTAGAATAGCCAAAGCTCAATCTCGAATAATGTGAGAAGGGCTGCCACATCTGAGGAAATTTCAGGGAATCGACGCTGCAATGGAGCAGTATAATTTCGAATATCAGCGCATGGGAACTTAACAGAGTTTCGAATTGACTGAAGAGCAGAGAAAACTCCTGCGATGCTATTACTATTGATTGCTGTAACTAAATCGGCCTGATGTTCTTCCATGGTTCCTGTATGCATACAGCGATAACACGGCCATGTTGAAGGTGGAGTATAGCATAATGAGTTATATACAGGACGTTTTTAAAATAGACAAGGCGGGTTCTGAAATAGGGTCGACGGAAAAACGGAATTTCGTGAGGCGGAGCCCATTGTCTATGATGAAGCTTTTAGGACTGCCTAGCATATACTACTAGATTGACTGAACGGAATGTTTAAAAGCATGATGCATAACTTTGCCGCTGTCGAGGCCAATCGTTTCATAGTTCATTATAAGTTATTCAGTAGATGAGTATTCAAAATGTAGACTGCGATTGTGCACAACTGGTTCCTTCTTTTTTCTGGCTGCACATTTTTTCTCTCCGATGACTCTTGAAAAGATATCGGTAAAGTCGGCCAGGCGAAACTGAAAGATTTTTATTCTTTTTTTTTGCTGTCACTCGTAATAACACTATGTTTGCTTTCCTATGAGTATAAAATCTTACCAGATACTTTAAATTTTGATTTTTAATTGATTGTTCTAAATAAGAGTAGCGGTGAATACTCTTAAATCGTAGGAAAAAAGTGACATCAGTACCGCGTTTTCCATACATCTTGTATATTTGGGGATATATTACGAAAGTACCTGCTTCACCGAGACTCAATTTCAAAAAGAGTAACCACTTCTCTGTGAGCAATCAGTAATTCTAGAGTTTATGGAGCTTTTTTTTTTTTTTTTTTTAATTTGTTTTTTGGTTTTTTGTTTGCTACAAGTTCTAAATTTTTCAACCAAGTGCATCTCGCTTAGTGCATCACCTCGAGCGCGTTGAACGAGATGGTCGTATACATTCGTATTTTTCACCGTTGAGCATCTCGGTGTCGCACTTATAACCAACGCAAAATCCTTCTAAGGGAATACGCTTTTAACTTTAGCTCGTCAAAAACATGTGGATGAAAGCAATAACCTTCCTTGTGTTGTTCTACGCAATCTTGGAAGCCAGTTTCAAGACTTGGCTCCCAAACCATTATCTCTTTGATAAGGCCGTGTTGCAACTGCTTGTGCAAGATGCAATTGCCGAGAACCCAGACGCCGATGCAGATATTCTCATGAAAGCAATTACTCCAAAGCTTCAACAGGCATACCCCGATCTTATAAACGACTTGAACTTTGACGACTGGGTTTTCAATAACGCCGGCGGTGCTATGGGCAACATGTTCATCTTGCACGCGTCTTTCTCCGAGTACTTGATCTTTTTTGGTACACCCATTGGCACTGAGGGTCACACCGGTGTCCATTTTGCTGACGATTATTTCACCATCTTCTATGGGAAGCAAATCGCTGGTCTCTCTAATGCCACTGTTCCTGAGGTATACCCACCTGGAACCCAACATCACTTGAGAAGAGGAGAAGTGAAGCAGTACGCAATGCCATCAGGATCTTACGCCCTCGAGCTTGCACAGGGCTGGATTCCTGCTATGTTACCGTTTGGATTTGTGTCAACATTGACTTCCACCTTGGACTTTGGCACTTTTGGCAGAACCGTCTACTTCACCGGCAAGGATTTCATCAAGCATTTGCTCAGAGGCAAATTTTGAGCAAATTATCACGTCTTGTTAGTTTAGAGTAGAACGTCTCTCTTCCGAGCCTATCTGTAGAGCACGTGATGGGGTTGTCCAATAGGAAGTCCAATATTAAATCCTCGCCTATACTAGATACAAATATACAGTATTTAACGCTATCTATGAGCGGCATGGCCCGCCGCGCGGCGCGTGTTGATAGCGCACCTTGGGTCTGATAACTAATGTTCAAAGTGCGCTTAACTTTAAGAATAATCGTAAAGCTCTTTTCTCACTTCTCTCGTTACTTTTTTTTGAACTATTCTGTCTCCGCCAACTGGCATTATACATTAGTTAAGTGACTCGATGACGCCCACAAACGAGCAGAGCCCTCTATTAGCCGGTGATAACACCAACCTCATCAAAAGAAAGTTTTCCACCGCCAGTACCAATGAACTCCGTGCTGCTATAACTAACTCCTCCACAAGCGGGTCTTATGGTCTCTTGGCAGTGAACTCAGAGTCGATCGTGCCCGACCCCGAAACGAACGTCTGGAACGAGACAAAGACCTTGTTGAGGTATTCTGTGCCATTGATCGTCGGTTTCTTTTTGCAGTACTCATTGACCGTGGCCTCTGTTTTTTCTGTCGGGCGCCTTGGCTCTTCTGAGCTCGCCGCCGTCTCTCTTTCCTCAATGACTGCTAATATCAGTGGTTATGCCATCATCCAGGGCGTATCGACATGTTTGGACACCTTGTGCTCACAAGCACATGGCAGGAAAGACTTCAACATGGTGGGAGTGCATTTCGTTAGGTGCACTTACTTCTTGTTGCTCATTTGCATCCCTGTTGTTATCTTATGGATGCTTCTCGCCAAGCCCATACTACTTTTGCTCGTTGGAGAAGAGAAACGCGAATTAGTGAACCTCGCTAGCAGCTACCTAAAAATCCTTGCTTTGGGATTGCCTGGCTTCATTGCCTTTGAGAACTTGAAGCACTTCTTGCAAGCACAGGGAATCTTTCACGCTTCGACTTATGTTCTTTTCGTTTGCGCTCCGCTCAATGCCCTCCTCAACTACCTTCTCGTGTGGGACAAAAGAATCGGCATTGGGTTCTTGGGTGCTCCTTTGGCCGTTGTCATCACTGACTGGACCATGCTTGCAATGCTTCTGTATTATACCTTGCGCATCGATGGAGATCAGTGTTTGCCAAAACAAAAGCTCACCGAGAATATTTATTTCTCCAATTGGGGCAGAATGATCAACTTGTCTATACCCGGTGTGTTGATGGTGGAGGCCGAATGGTTGGCGTTTGAAGTGATCACCTTCACAGCTGCAAGGTTCGGTACCGAAGTTCTTGCTGCCCAGTCAATTGTCACAACAACAGGTGCCTTGTTATATCAGATCCCCTTCGCATACTCCATTGCTGCATCAACACGGTTAGCATGGTTCATTGGCGCTGCGTCCAAGAAAGCATCTCTTTATTGCATCCGAGCTGCAATGTACTCGGCTGTGGTACTCGGAGTGGGGAACATGTTGGCGTTGATTTGCTTCAGAGACTTCTTCGCTCGACTCTATACTAGCGACGAGGTTGTTTTAAAAATTGCATCAAAGGTGTTGATTGTTGCTGGTGTCTACCAAGTGAATGACTTTATATCATGCACCTCTGGAGGTCTCTTGAGGGGACAAGGCAGACAAAAAATCGGAGGTTACTTGAACCTTATCTCATACTATATTATTGCGTTGCCAAGTGGGTTTCTTTTCGCCTTCTATTACAACATGGAGTTGCTTGGCTTGTGGACAGGTATGATTCTTGCCCTTGTTTTCGTGTCCGGGTCACAAACATACTTTATATTTACTAGTGATTGGGAAAAGATCTTCAAAGAGGCAGAGGCAGTGGAGGACGAATTGCCCGAGGAGAATGTTCCAGAACTTGAGCCGGTTACACTGGTTCCCGCCACAAGATCTAATCACTTGGCTTAACCATTGTTGGGAAGATCAAAGATATGATAGGGTAAGCTGCGACGTACCATGGAATGTTCATCCTTAGAAGTTTATAGAATGATGTCATTTTTACTCTCGTCCCCACTTTCCTTTTTTTTTTTTTTTTTTTTTTTTTTTTTACCAAATGTAGATCAAAAGAACTGCACATACAAGAAACAAGGTAAAGTCTCCTAAACAAGCACGAACATGTCTTCAGCCAGCAAAGTCACAGTGCCTAATTATAAGCGCAATTGTGAAGATGAACAATTAGTGAGGCACAGATTGCTTTTTTAGATCGTTGATAATTGCGCGGGAGTCATCAAGATCGTGCTTATAGGAAAGCGCTAGACCGTTCAAAGCCTCAACTTCACTGAGAGCTTGCTCACACAAATCCTTCATTGTAGACGTTGACGACATGGCAGACAATTGACTAATGTGCTGCTTGGCTCTCGTGTAAGAGTTAGACAGGGGCTCCGAGAGAGAGCGGCGCAAGTCCCTGTACTTTAGAATAAGCGATTGGTAGGACTTGTAGAATTGCTGGTATTGCTCAAGCTCATTAAGGTATTCTTGACGAAGGGTATCATAATCAGACTCATTGTGTTCTTTGGGAGGGTCCTTTTGACTATCTTGGAGCAGGAGGGCAGCAGCATGATCTAATTCAGACAAGAAGGCATTATTCTGTTGGACACGATGCACACAAGACAGTAGGCGGCTTTCGTTGTCTATTTCGTGGTCTAGACTCGCAAGAGCACGATCTGTGGCAGTCGATTGAGACGGGTCTTTGATGAAGTCGCCCGGTATACTAAACAGGGGGTTATGTCCGGAGATTGTATTGTTTAAGGACGCGTTATTCTTACTCTCGGGGGAGCGGCGATTTGGGAGATGGATCAGCGAGTTGTACATGGGGTAACGACGATCATTATAGAGGGTGTTATCATAATTGACAGTCTGTTCTGTGGTGATGTCGTCATCGAGGCCAAGATGTTTTCTAGCACTTTGAAACATGCGGGGGAAATTGACGTGTGCAGGGAACACAGAAGAAAAGAGTAGGTAGAGAAAGATGGAGGATGAGAGGCGCGCAAAAAATGGAGATCAGGGTAGAAAGAGAAGAAATTGGAAAGAGGAAAAAGAATAACAAGAGATCATCATGGATACACGAAATTGTAGAAAAGAAAAAAAATGTAAAGAAAGAAACCTCGTACCTAAATATTACAAGGCGGTTCTATACTGGGTGCAACACAAATCTTGAGGTATGGACAAGGGGCCAAGATCATGTACATAGGAGGAATGATGAAGATGGCTGAAAAATATTTCAGAAATGGGGAAACGCGAGACCAAGTGAAATAACAACAAAAATATTGGATTGAAAAGAGGTAAAGGTAAATACTAGACAAACAATAGACCCTAAGGGGAAAAGCAGGAAGAGATGAGATTGAAATGAAAAGTATAAAAATAAAAAAAAATAAAAAGAATAATGTAGATAAACATCAAAACATTAAGACACGAAATTAACAAAATAAAAACCACCTGATGAGCTTATAAGCAGCTTCACATATAATGACAAGGGTAAAGTCCTTTAGTGTATTGTTTAACGAGATCGGTTATAGTTGAGGGGTACGATTACGTTTAGGTGGTGCAGCTAAGATACGCGGTAAATTATTAGCCAAATGCGCGGAGGGCAAGAATACGGCGGGTCCACATAGTGTCGTCTAAATTGGAGAGTTTTTTTTTTTTTTTTTTTTTTTTTTTTCAAGTCACGAGGGATTTTTTGCTCCTTTTGGTCTTAGTATTGATTGCCGAGCAAGAGCCGGGTCGGTTACAATGTAATAATTAATGGATTCGAGACGAGCTAAGCTTTCGGTAAAACGTTATCGAGAGATGAGTAACGGTTTACAACAGATTATAGTAATGAGATGAAACAAAAGAAATAAAAATCAAAAAAACGGTCTTAATTACACTAATAGTAAAGACAGCCCATTCCATCTCATGTTGGACAGCCTATGTACGAGCCGGAGTGTAGTAAGTGTCTCCCCGAACATGCTGGTAGTTTCACCAGCGCATGTTGTATAAGCTGATCCTTCCAAAAAGAACATGAAGGGCGACTCTATACGTCTAACAGTGGAGCTTCTCTGCCATTTTCCGCGCCTTCATTTGTGGCTCGCAGCCACGGGGATGCGCTTGAATTTTGGGCCGGCTAGCTAAGACAAACGGTGCATTCCGCATCTTTACACTTCATTATCTGAAGTAATAATTCGTTTTCTTAATTTCAAATTGGAAATAAGAAAACAAAGTGTGATAATTTTGGGTATCGAAAATCAAGATTATCAATAAGATTATACACGAAATCACACCTTAATTTCGAGGTACTTTTGATGGTCGTGCATCCACCTGTTATATTTGGCCACGACATTAAAAAAAAAAAAAAAAAAAAAAAAAAAAAAAAAAGAACCCGAAAATTAACGGTCGCAATACCAAAAACCGCTATTCATTTAGCATTCCGGCCAAGGCTCATGACTTTAATTTTTGGTGTCTACACAGTAGTTATTGGATAAAAGTCACAAGCCTCGTTCTCTGTTCTGTTCTATTCTGCTTTGCTCTGCCCTCTCTTTCTTTCTTTCTTTTTTTTTTTTTTTTTTTTTTTTTTTTTTTTTTTTTTTTTTTTTTTTAATTAAATTATTTTACGCTTTGGCGTGGGATATGCGTTCACGGCATAAGCCGGGTTCTCATAATCATCCATTGTATTGAGGTTGACGATTTACAAAAATTGAGTCCCCATTCTTGTGTAATTTCCTACTCAAGAGTGCATAAAATAGAGAATAAAAACCTAATTTCCCAAGAGTCCAATGATAGTATTGTTACTTCTTTGTTACACATTCTGAAACACTAACTATTGTAAATGGTAAATCACAATTATAACCATTTATAGAGGAGCACACAAAAGTAGCAGAGTATTCTGGAGATGCTCGTCAAAAGCAAAAATAATAATTTGCTCCATCTAAATAAAAAGAAAAAGAAAACTGAAAATTTATACAGTGGTGGCTTAAACTCCGATGTGAAGATCTAATGAAAATTTTCAATATAATTTGCTTTTAAATTTTTCAACCTAAGCAAAAATGGAATGGACATTGTATTCCAAATTGGTTTGGGCTTTGGCTTACATTGTCGCAAAACTACACAGGAAGGTCCGTAGTTTAGACGGTGCGCTCCTCGGCAAGTTACTTTCCTTTCCCTTTATTTTTTTTTATTTTGTTATATTTTATCGTTTTTTGATGTTTTCTTATGAAAGAGAGTAAATGAATTAGTAAATGTTCTGCTGGAAGCCAATATCGAAATAAGGATACGACAACTAAATTTAAATTTTTGGTCTGAGGAAACCTAAAAGATCTTCGGTCTTGCAAAAGCACCCTGCACCCGTTCCAACTAGTATGGCAAAGGGTTACAGATAGTACTTCAGAAAAACGAAAAGAGCGAAAAAAGAAATTAGCAGTGAATATCGTCGCAGGATTTCGTCTAAAGAATAGACGACTTTAATGTGCCACTTGCAATGCTGCATTTCTTTTCATTAGTACTTCTCATTCTCTCTTAATATTTTCCTGTAATTTTTTTTTTGTTCTGCCGGGCCGGCATAACCATGGTAAAATCCCCCTTTTTTTCAGTCCAGATTACAGCGTGCATACGACATCTCATGCACCTTACGCTAACTACCATGCGCCTCAATGCATCTCTGCTCGACATGACTTTAACGAACAACGGTGCAGAAAAAAAAAAAAAAAAAAAAAAGCATCGTGGTTCGATTTTTACTTCATTTATGTATTGTATCGCATACTTGAGGCTGTACGTGCCTCTGCTTGTTTACATTTATCTCCAAAAAACTTTATCATTTTCGGATAAGCATTTCTCTATATATATATTTATCATCAACTGCATCCTACTCCTTGCAACATATTTCCTTTTTTTTTTTTTTTTTTTTTTTTTTTTTTTTTTTTTTTTTTTTTTTTTTTTTTTTTTTTTTTTTTTTTTTTTTTTTTTTTTTTTTTTCATATTGATAAGTAAATTGTGCTTCTGTGAAGCTTACACTAGCCATAGGGCATTATAAAGAAAAAAAAAAAAAATTCAGCTTCCCCACGTCTAAAGAGAAAAATATACTCAGCATTAAGGAGTCTCAACAGAAATTTCCTTCCCTCGACCTTTCCCTTCCGCATTTACTAGATTCATTTATTATCTGCTGTTTGTCTCACGCCAGCTTCAGCATTTGCTCAGCTTTTATAAAAGAAAAGAAAACCGCCATATTTTGGCCCCTCTTCCAACATCAATTTTCCTTTTATCAGTCATTCTTTTTTAGCATCCGACTTCATTGTCTCCACCAAAAAAAATAAATCATACCATAGCATATGTATAATCATGAGTGAAATTACAGGAACATTCTCCAACGAAAACGTTGTCATTCACCAATACAAATACCCTCAGGACCTTTGTCAAAAAGAGGTTTCTATCCATCAAGAGAGCTTGAACGAATATAGAGAGGAAGTGCTAGAAACACTCCTTGATACTATGGAAGAAGCCATTCCAAACGTTAAACTCTACGAAAATCAGCCATACATTACAAGTGTGGTCAGACACAAGCTCATTGATTTTTTGCTACGCATGGCAGTACGTCTCAAAATTGTGCCATATGTCTTTTGCAAAGCAGTTCGTCTCTTTGACCGATACTGTGCAAAGAGAATTGTGTTGCTAGATCAAGCACAGTTGGTGATGACTACTTGCTTGTGGATAGCAGCCAAGGTGCACGGAGGCAACAACCATTTTGCAAACCTCTCCACCCCCAAGGCAGCCGCAGTGAAGACTATTCTGAACTTGGGCTACGGCGCGGGCGCTCGTTTCCTTGGGCCTACCGAGCGGTACCGGTTGCCAAAAATCAACGAGCTTGTTAAGCTCTGCGGGACCAGATGCAACTACGACGCTGGCATGTTCCGCCAGATGGAGCTCCATATTATGCTGACGCTCGAGTGGAAGTTGAACGACGCTTCCATCGATGACTTTTTGGTTCATTCCGATGACTTGAACTTGTTTGGCCCTCTGTCGCACTCGGAAAACTTGATGGGTGGCCCCATTGCCCGAACCAAGACCACGTCGTCGGATTCTTCTGGTGGGTCGTCTTCTTTCGACGGCGGCTCCTTCACTACTGGATCATCTTGTGGCAGCGACTCGGTGCCTTCGCCCACTGCAGCACACGACTTGTCGGCCGAGCTTGCCGACATGGGCAAAATCAAGGAATTCATTGCCTACGCAGCGTGCTACCTGTTTGATTTGGTCAGATACACGCCATTGCAGTTGGCTCAGATGTCGGTCAACTTGATCAACGATGTGTTCCACCTCGATAACGAGGATCCGGCATTCGTCACATTGAACCAGAGCCTCGTGGACGAGCAGTCTGTGTTGGTGGACTTCCGCCAAGCCCGTGAAATTCGCCGCCACTTGATGCGTGCCATCTTCAGCGCCCCAGCGTACTTGTTGCGTTGTTTTGATACTCCTGGGCCTCGCTTCGTCTACAGTCAGGTGACCAAAACGTTGCGCCTCCAAACGGCTGGGTCTCTTCACTCCCCGCTCAGCGCAGAGTTCCCCACCGGAGTGTCCTCTGGAACCGGAGCTCTCTCGCATACCCTCCACCAACCTCTGCTTTCGGGCACTCTCGGCACGGTGGCGCACCATCAGCCCTTGTCGCATGCGAATCCTCATTCCGCCAATAGTGCGCACCCGCACCCCCGCTTCCCCCATTCATTGGCCACATTGTCTCCATCTTTATCAATGGCAATGAACAACTACACCTACGCGCCCCCGGACAAGGCATCGGTGTACGCTGGTCTTGTCCCCAATGGTACCCTTCACGGTTCGGGGCTCCAGGACCAATTGCGTACCCCGGTTCGCGATACCGCTGCGTCTGCTAACAGCCATCTTTATCCGTCTGCACAATCGCTCTCGCTGCATCCGCCTCCATGTAAGTCGTTATACATGCGTACCAATAGCAGTCTGGGCAGTGTGGGCTCCAATGGTTCTAGCAAGTTGGATCTTTTCCATGACTCGGCCAAGTTTAGCCTTGCCACTCCCATGAGTATCGATGATGACAGAGTCCGGACAAAGAAGAAGTACTTTTGTTAAAGTGTTTGTTTTTGCTTTTGTCAAGGTTATTGATTTCCCGAAAGAGTTTTTCCTTTCCCACCCACATCTTCAACTTTTAATAGTTTCGTCCTTCGCTTTTGATTTAATTCACCCATACCCCCTTTCGTTCTTTTTTTTTTTTTTTTTTTTTTATTATTTTTCTCAAATCGTTTGTGTATTCTCAAACGATTTGAGCTGGGTGTTTGGGGTATTCCTCACTAACATAGTGGCATTAATAGACGTGAATTCTTTAATTCCTTTTTTCTCTCTTTCCCTTAAAATTGTCCATGCATCATGTACACTTTTGATAGTATCTTCAACAAGATTTCGCTTAGCATTGCGATGCTCAATTCAGTCGATGCAGGTTCAAATACCCAATGGCCGCATAACTAAATTATGCGCGGTCTCAATAATATATCAAGCCAAAAGACTGCGCCGTCATTTTTGCATAATAATAGTAATAACGAGACATTATTAATAAACGCGTCTGGGTATCTTTGGAGTGGTTCCATTGGAGTACATTCTCTCAATACCACGTTGAATTCCATCATATCTCCTTGACTAGAATTAAATCGAGGACCTGCTTTTTATCCGATCTGTACTTGCGTTCTCCTGCAACCACACTCTTTGTTTATGATTGAGCGCGTCTATTTAGGAAACTGGCATCATGTAGCACACCATACAGGAATAAAACGACCGTTACCGTTTCCTGCAACTCAACCGACATGTTGCCCGAGCTTAGTTGTTATTCGCGACAAACATTGATGCAATTTAGTTTCACATAAGAGTTGTTTTAGTGATTGCATTTTCATATGCCTTCACCTTGAATTATTATTGAACTTGGAGCAGGGCGTCTTTCAGCCTTGAGTCGTGATAAAGGCAATTCTTTTGTTGATATCAATTGATTATGAGGCTTTCAGAATCGTTCTTCTTTTTTGGTTTCACTTTGTTCATTTTGTTCATTTTGCTCATTTTTTTTCTTGAAAAAAAAAAAGAAAGTTTTTCGCTAAACGCGTTTCAATTAAACGCACTAGAATCCGTTTTGGTCACTTTGAATCGCCTATTTCGGCAAAAAGACGTTAGCCAAGTCGTTGGCTTCGTCTATTTAATTTTACCCGTAAGTGGGCTTAATTGAAATGCCATTGATTTTTCACAAGCGTAGTTTTTGACAAGCCGGCTAGTCCTACCGAAATGAGTGGTTCCCGGTGCCTGCGAAATAATTAAATAATGAAAAAAAAAAAAAAAAATGAAATAAGATAAAATAGTAATGCCAAATAGGTAACTAGAGTGGATGACTCAAATGCAAGGTTCTGAGCAACAATTGTTAATATTTTGCCCATTTGAAACTGCCCGGAAAAAAATTCCCTATTCATGCATTTTGATCGTGCAACTTAAATTTAGTGAACTAGTTTCAAGTATTTGAAATATGTTGTTTCGCATCCTGTAATTGACTTATTATTTTTTTTCAAACTGACACCTGCGTCTTCAAATGTTTTTCCGTAGCAGACGTTTCTCATCGGCTAAACCGACCCAAACAATCAGGAAATATCTTTCTTTCTTTGGTCACTATTTTTTTTTTTTTTTTTTTTTTTTTTTTTTTTTTTTTTTTTTTTTTTTTTTTTTTTTTTTTATTCTTACCTTCACCAAAATCAGGTCATTTTAGTAGAAGAACCATGCCAAGCTCTAGCAGAGCAAATTGCTGGTCTTACCTGACCAGAAATAAGGTGATAATGTCATTGATGACTGATTAATAGTAGGTTTTAACGGTAGTTGGTAATTATAACATTCTGTCTTTTTCTAATGGATTAAAGAAATGAGACCAAATCGACGAGGAGATGGTCCATTTATATGTTCCATTTGTTTTAAAGAGAATCTATCAAAAAAGAAAAGTCTATTTTTATTTTGCTTTCTTCTTCACAGCCTCCACGAAAAAGATTTGAAACTAGACTGTGATCCAGATAGAATTCTCGAATTCCTCACCGAAACTTACGTAAAATTACTGTGTGTTGGATTCTAACTGGCCGCATTAGGTATACCTCCACGCACAGACACCAGGAGAAGCGAACATTTTCAGGCACCAGTTACTACAAAATGATAAGAAATGGAAGAAAGTTGAAAAGAGACGAGATCAACAAAATAATAGGTAAATCTTTTAGTCACCATAGAAACATATTATAGCCAACTCAATTTTTTGAAATTTATCGTCATTGCCCAACTTTTTTTGTTGATTTCATTGCATTTCATTTTTGATTCTCGGTTTTTTTTTTTTTTTTTTTTTTTTTTATTTGTCTTTTCTTTTTTTGCTCTATATTATTTGGAATTTCTGTCATTTCGTATTGATTCGCGTACCTGCGATTATGGTTCTCGTCCACTGGACCAGTTGCGCTTCCAAGATATTGCCAAGCATAGCCATCACTTTGATCTGAGATTTGGGGCATTTGGTGAAATCCACGTATCTGTTTGCATAAACGAGGCCGAATACTAAAAACTCAAAATCCAGGCACTTCTTCTTTTTTTCTTTTTCACTTTCTTTCTGTTTCTATAATAATATATAAAGATTCATATAAATATGTATATAAATATTTATATAAATATTTATATGTGTGTATATGGTTCCTTTTTTTTTTTTTTTTTTTTTTTTTTTTTTTTTTTTTTTTTTTTTTCAGGCTTCGCGGTTTGCCATGAATCCTTCTAAATAAAGCTTCCGCGATGCCCCATTTGGCCCGTTGTTTCTTGGTATGAGCCCCTTGAATGAAATGAACAAAATAGTCATAATTATATTATACATTTTTTAAGTATCACTTTCTCTTTCCAACAAAGCTAAAAAACCGTTATCTACACCATTCATCTATACATTATCTTCACACATTAATTCTACACATTAGTTTTCCTATCTTGATCTTATTTGTTTTTCTGTCTCAAGGCAACCTACGTGTGCACCCTTTGATCTGGCGCGACAGAAACACAGCCTGCTTGCGTGGATGGACCAATTTTTTTCTCATTTTTCCTCTCCTACATCTCTCCGCTTGCTCCTACATCGAGTGCACCAGCTTCTCTCGCTACTTCCTATTATCCTTCAATAACCATAAATCTTCATTTCTTGTGCAGTGGCCGACTTTAACTCATCAAAGTCTGTCTTCAAAATACTACCACATTACAGGTTACCATATTCGGAACCCGCGCCACTGATCGTTCCTTGATTTTCGACACAAGAGAAAAAAAAAAAGAACAACAATAACAAGACATTAAATCGCAAGTAAGAAAAACACAATACTTGCCAGTCCATCGACAGACTCTTTTTATTTCTCCTACTGTCCTCTCGTTTACATTTTTTTTGAATTCTTCTTCACTGAGATTCCCGTCATGTTTTGCTCTTTACTCGTGGCTGGTCTCGCCTTATTCAACCAGGTGTTGGCAGAGCCAAACATGAAGGAGTTGGAAGGCACCTGGGTGTCTAAGTCCAACTCGGTCTTCACTGGCCCTGGGTTGTACGACCCAGCAGATGAGCTCTTGATCGAGCCTCCCTTGCCTGGTATATCATACTCCTTCACAGCTGATGGCCACTATGAAGAGGCTCTATACAGAATTCAGTCCAACCCTAGAAATCACTCTTGTCCTATTGCCTCCCTCACCTTCCAACATGGTGAATACGAAATCCTCAGTAACGGCTCTGTCTTGTTAACCCCCATCGAAGTCGACGGCAGACAACTATTATCGGACCCTTGTGGCTACAAGGAAGATGAAGCGCAATACGTGAGATACCACCAGCCTACCATCTTCCAAAAATACCAAGTTTCCATATCATCCTATCATGGTAGATACATGTTGCAAATCTACCAGTTCGACGGGTCCAAGATGCAACCATTGTACTTGGCCTATAAGCCTCCTACCATGTTGCCAACCTACCCCTTGAATCCAACCGATAGTGCCAAGCCGCACGGCTCCCTTCGCAAGAGAGTCAAGAGGTCTTTGGAAAACCAATATAGAACAAACGCTGTGAGGGAGTTCTCCAGCCCGGCCTTTGACAGGTTCTGGTGGATTATGGTTGGTGCTCTTGGTGTTGGGTCGGCTGCTTTGTTGCTTCGTTAATTTGCAGCCTCTGTCATTATTTCAATGTATGTAAAATAACTCAAGTCATATAAACTGTGCTTAGGCGTCAAATAAAAAGCTCCTTTCGTGACGATTTGTCCGATGGTGGCGTAATCGGCTCACTTAACCTGCATATAGTACAAAGGCTTGTAGGGGCAAATTGATAGTGGAGCCTCAAAGTGCATTGAGACAGTCAATTATATAAATAATCCCAGTCCCCAATTGAACCCCTGACTTTTTCAACTTATTCTTTACAATGTCATGGTTCAGCGGACCTGATCCTGTAACGGAGCTAGACTCCAAAATCGAGGAGGCTACCTCTGAATCCATCCCAAATGGCGAAATGGATATCGCCGTGGGGCTCGATATCACCGATATCATCCGAAGCAAGCGAGTCCCTCCTAAAGCTGCCATGAGAAGCATCAAAAAGCGGCTTACAAAAGTTTACTCTAATCCTAACTTGCTCATGCTGACTCTCAGACTCACCGATTTATGTGTGAAGAACTGTGGCAATCACTTTTTGGACGAGATCAACTCTAAAGAGTTCGTCGATTACTTGGTTGAGTACATATTCAAGGTTCATTATGACGTGAAACATTACCAAGTGTACTCGTCAGCGGCCAAGTTTGCCATCGGTAATGCAATATTGAAGAACATCAAAGAATGGAGCTTGTGTCTCAAGAATCTGGGGCTGACTAATTACCTAGACAGAGTGTATGATTTATTGATGAAACAGGGCTACGAATTTCCTGAGATTGACTCTCTGATTCAGCAGTTTGCATCCAACTTTGTCGATTCGAGAGTCCCCCCAGATTGGATTGACGGCAAGGAGTGCATGATTTGTTATAACCCGTTCAGTGTCATGAACAGGAAGCACCACTGCCGTGCTTGTGGCGGAGTGTTTTGTCAAACACATTCAATGAAATCTATTCCTTTGCCGGCATTTGGAATCTTGGCCCCAGTCCGTGTCTGTGATGACTGCTTCCAGATACACAAAGGCAAAGACAACAACGCATCTACCGGAACCGCTGAGGGTCCGAGCTCCAGGTCTATTTCACGTCTGCATACTTCAAATTCAGCTGGCGGAAACCGCAGATCCCAACCAAAGCCCGACGATGAGGAGGAACAGATCAGAAAAGCAATTGAGCTAAGCTTGCAAGAGTCACAACCTTCTCAGCGTCCCTCGGAGCTACCGTCATATCAGACGCAAGAGCCGGCGTACCAGCCACCAAGAGATGCTCCTGGAGGCTCGCAAGAGCAAGCGGCTCCTGAGGAGGAAATGGATGCAGACCTCAAGGCGGCAATTGAAGCTTCTTTGAAAGAAGCCAATATGTCGCCTCAGCAATCTCAGCAACCGAGTGTGGATCAGAGTTTGGCCTCAGTGGGTGGTCAGGAGGACAATGAGCCTGAGGCTGCACTGGATCTCTACCTGAACATCATGCCATTTGATACCAACAAGTATTCGAGACCAACTGCACCACAGCCGGGATCTCGCACCAATTCCTATGTTCAGCCTCAGTACACGTCTCTGTCAAGACAGTTCACGGGGAAACAGCAACAACAGCAACAGCAAGTTCGGTCTTCAAGGCTCGAGGCTCAAAATACCAGACAGCAAGAGCTTACTGACGAGGAGGAAGACAAAATTGCCCTCTATATTGAGTTGATAAACAACTTGAAGAATGACCGGATGAAGCAAAAGAATGTTTTGGACAACCAGGAGTTGGCAGATCTTAACACTATAATTGTGCAATTGAAGCCAAAGTTGAACAGATCATTAAGGACTGCCATTGAAAGATACGATGCCTTCACTGAAATGAACAACAAGATCAGCACCATCACACGTCTCTACGACCAATTTCTCGAGGACAAACTCAATCAGGCTTACAACAGACATCTGATTGCCTCTCCGCAATACGACAGACAACAGATTCCACAGAGACGTGGTCCTCAGCAAACACCATACGAGGCAGTTCCATCTTACGGCAGAGAAAACCTCGGGTCACAATACATTTCACCACAAGCTACGGCAGCAGTGGGAGGCCCTCAACCGGTGCCACAGCATGTGAGATCCACCATTCCGTATCCAGTGGATAGTGGGATCATGGGGCCTGCAGAGACAGGCAGATCCAGACATCAGGCTCAGGAGCCACCTTACAATGTCACATTCCCAACTTATCCTCTGCAGCCCGAGGATGAATCAGGAGAAGGATCGCAAGGAGAAGAGGTGGAACCGGCTGAGGCGATGCATGGCAATACTCAAGAAGGAGGAAGTGCTCCGGTGGCACCAACTCTGCAACAAAACACTGGGTTCTATCCAACAGAGCCATCTTACAGTGACAGTGACAATGAAAGTGTGACCAGCAGATACCCTGCGCTTGAGGAACCGGAGTACCAGGGCATACAAACGCAAGCAACTGGTAATAGGGAGCACGCCAAGGAGAGGTTTCCCTCGATTACACAAATAGAGGAAAGGGACGAGGAAAGCAACCTTCCTGTTATGCAAGATGTTCAACGTGTGCCTACATCAGCATCGAGAAAATACAAGGTTGAACCTGAGCCACTCATTGAGCTTTAAAGGAAGGGGGGGGGGGGCGCTGCGTATCGTACTGCCGCGTGGTTATGTGAGGGGATGGAGGAAAAAAAAAAAATTATTTTGTGCTCGTTAAATTGAGAAAAAAACATGTTTTAGTAAATGACGTAAGACTTGAGAGATTTTGTAAGATGATTAGAGTGAGGTATTTTAATTTAACAAAGCATAACTTTATAAATTGAGAGAACATTTTGAAAAAAATTCACTCAAATGGAGCTGAGTGGTTTAAACAAAGGTTTATGGAGTTTTTCTCCGAAAGACATTCATACTGTGTAAAAGAGCAAAACTGCGAAGCGCAATCAATTTTACCAGATAATGCATTGTTCCTCGAAAATATTGCCGCGTTTACACTAATGAAGTGAAAAATTGCGACGACCTCAGTAAAGCATATATTGTACATAAATCTCAGTTTCATCATCTTTTTTTTTTTTTTTTTTTTCTTCTTCTTTTTCTTCTGTATAGATTAAACTATCCTTCGTACGAGAGCTGCCGCTTGAAGTTCTTAATATTGCTTGACTCGCTTAAACAGTGAGCCATTGATAATCCCCTGAAAGTCGTCCTTAGTGCCCCGAAGAAGTCCCTTGTATTGATTCCAACAATACTCGAAGGCCCCCTTCCCGAAAAAATTTGAATTATATAATCCTAACCGATTCAGAATTGACCACAACTTCCCCTAGTTATGGCTCCTTCCGTTGACGTGATCAGAAATGAATCAGTAAATGCTCCTAAGATCGATCATCATACGATCCAATTGCCTGAAACAGGTAAAACAGTGTCGAAAGAATCGACAAAATTAGTTGGCGATGCATTGATTGACCACGTGAACCTGATTGATCATCATTTGTGTGATGCTGGTGACGAAGATTCCTTCTTTGTTGCCGATCTCGGCGAGATATACCGCTCCTACATGATTTGGAAGCAGTACTTGCCCCAATTTGAAGCTCATTATGCTGTCAAGTCTAATCCGGACCCTGAAGTATTGAAGCTTCTCGGGTCGTTGGGTGCAAAATTCGACTGCGCCTCAAAAAGAGAAATTGACACTGTGTTGAGCTTGGGAAATGACCCCTCCACCATTGTGTATGCAAATCCTTGCAAGACCAGCTCTTTCATTCGCCACGCAAGGGAAACAGGCGTCAATTTGACCACCGTGGACAATCTTCACGAGTTGCACAAACTCAAGAAGTACCACCCGGATACGGGCATTCTTATCAGAATTGCCACCGACGACGAGTCTGCACAATGCCGATTATCGACCAAGTTTGGATGCTCATTGGATACAGCTTTGAATGAGTTGTTGCCAGAGTGCAAGAAGTTGCAATTGAACGCAGTAGGTGTGGCCTTCCACGTTGGTTCTGGTGCTAGAGACTTTAACTCCATCTACAAAGCGATCAAGGACTCAAGAGTGATCTTCGACCACGCGGATGAAATGGGACTCTCCATGAGTGTTTTGGACATTGGCGGTGGATTTGAGCGTGAAACGTTCGAAGAGTCGTCATACATGGTGAAGTTTGCAACAGAAAAGTTCTTCCCCCACACCTACGCCCAGCAGCACAATATGCGGTTCATTGCAGAACCTGGCCGGTTCATGGTGGCACAGGCATTCACTTTGGCCACACATGTGATCGCAAGAAGAGATTTGAAAGCAGACCAATTTGGCGGGGTGGAGGCCATGATCTACGTGAATGACGGTGTGTACGGGAACATGAACTGCATCTTGTTCGACCACCACCAACCCACAGCAGGGGTTTTAACGCACGGACGCAAGAATTGCTTTGACTATGGCGATGGAACCAGCAAGACTGACGAGGACTCGAAGGGCAAGGCTTGCTGGAAATTTTCCATTTGGGGGCCTACGTGCGATGGGTTGGACTGTGTGGCGCTGGAGAGCACATTGTGTGCTGATGTGCAGGTGGGAGATTGGTTGTATTTCTCGAATCTCGGTGCTTACACATCTGCCGCCACCACCACCTTCAATGGTTTGTGTGGCGGAGCCAAGGTGATCTATGTGTCTTCGGCTGCGGAAGTTTCGTGCCCATGACCATTTCGAAAGTATGTTTGAATTTCTTGTCTTTTTTTCTTAACTGGTTTGTAGATGTCGTGTGCAGGTTTTCTTTCTTGGGATGATACTTTTGTTCCTAGGTTGACGTGCGAAGAGAAGATGATATGCAGGGATCTGCGCTTAGCGTGTTCTATTGATATCGGTGGAAATAACAGCAGAAAAGGGAAAATAAAGAGATTGACAAATAGATAAATAAGTAAATAGATAAATTTGCAAAAAGTATTAATAAACATAACAATAAAATTAGAAGACGCAGATCGTATTTAGTGTAGTGTATTTTTGCTTTCTTTATATTGTTTGCTTACTATGCACAAACAACGATTCGGTCCGGCCGGGCCAGACTGCGGAGAATTCGCAAATGTTTACTGAACGTTGAATTTTGCAGAGAAAGAAACATTGTTCTTTAAAAAATAGAAACTAGCCAAAAATATAATTTAAAAGATAGCACCTTCAATTCAGAAGCCACCAGAACTTTCACCCCAAATTCATAGCCGATTTTGAAAAATCAGTTCATCTTACTTCTATTTATATTCTTCACAATTTTGCTTAGGGACAAATCTAGGCCCGATTCTCATTTTTCGTTATCTAGTGGGCGCAGTACAGGAACAAAGAGTGCGGTCGAGAAAAAGCTCAATCTTAAACTACAATTCACTTTTCTAACTAAAAATAACCCCTTTCCATTCAATAAACTTCCGATTTACAAATCCATCCATTAAAGTAAATCATCCTATTTTTCCGCCTCCTACTCAATGTCCAAGAAGGTCGATAATCAAAAACAGATAAACAACGCCCTAGAGGCCTTGGACAAGACAAGGAAACCTCACCACGACAAGAGAGATCTTTCTCTCTTTGTTACCGATGAAGGCTCTACTCTACGCACCACAGAACGTGCCGTCACTACCGTGGATGCTCCAGCTACCTTCAGACCTTCCGATAACCAGGTGTTCTTACCGAATGGGCTTCCAAACTGTGAGTTTTTGAAGGATCACTTCTTTCACGAGGGCAGACTCCAACACCACCAAGCCATGTCGATTCTAAATGCTGCAACCGATCTTTTGTCTAAAGAGCCCAATCTTTTAACCGTGGAAGCCCCAGTCACCGTTTGTGGCGATGTGCATGGCCAATATTACGATCTCATGAAGTTGTTCGAAGTCGGCGGCAATCCCGACTCTACACGCTACTTGTTCCTTGGCGATTACGTGGACAGAGGCTCCTTCTCCATTGAATGTCTTCTTTACTTGTATGCGCTCAAGTTAACCTACCCAAAAACAATGTGGATGCTTCGAGGCAACCACGAGTGCAAGCACTTGACTGACTACTTTACTTTCAAGTCCGAGTGTTTGCACAAATACTCTCAGGAGATATACGAGCTGTGTTTGGACTCGTTCAACGCTTTGCCGCTCGCTGCAATCATGAATAAGCAGTTTTTCTGTGTTCATGGAGGCATTTCTCCCGAGCTCAAGTCCTTGGACGACTTGGTCAAATTGGACCGTTTCAGAGAACCTCCTACGCGTGGTCTCATGTGTGACTTGCTCTGGGCCGATCCAATCGAAGACTACGACGAGGACAATATGGACCAAACCTTTGTGCGAAACTCTGTTAGAGGCTGCTCATATGCCTTCACATACAAGGCTTCGTGCCAGTTCTTGGAAAGAACAGGACTTCTTTCTATCATCCGTGCACATGAGGCTCAAGATGCGGGCTATAGAATGTACAAGAGGACCAAAAGCATGGGGTTCCCTTCGCTTCTAACCATGTTTAGTGCCCCCAACTACTTGGATACCTACAACAACAAAGCAGCTGTTCTCAAGTACGAAAACAACGTGATGAACATCCGTCAATTCAATGCATCCCCACATCCTTACTGGTTGCCCCACTTCATGGATGTGTTTACATGGTCTCTACCGTTTGTTGGTGAGAAGGTCACCGATATGCTCGTGTCCATCTTGAACATCTGCACCGAAGAGGAACTCGAGGAGTCTGCTCCATTTGACCCTGAGGTTGCTACCGCAGAGTCTCCAATAAGAACATCCTTCTCACACGATGAGCATGTCGAGGCCCCACAAGCTGCTACAGAAGAGTCTGCCCTCTCGTTCGATGAGAAGAGACACGCCTTGAGAAACAAGGTGCTTGCAATTGGCCGTGTGGCTAGAATGTATCAGGTTTTACGTGAGGAGGCTGAGCAGGTGGCCCATCTCAAGAGTTTGAATGAGGGCACCTTGCCAAAGGGCCTGTTGCTGCATGGACGTGAGGGTCTCAAGGAGGCCGTCACTACATTCGAGCAGGCTAGACGCGCTGATTTGGAGAACGAGAAGCTCCCACCTCCACCGGAGGAAAGAAGCCGCAGGGCTCAGGAGAGACAAGCCAAGATCAAAAAGAACATAGAGGGCTCCAGCTCGAGCTCTTCGCCTGTGTTCCAGAGGCTCATGAGGAAGTTGTCTGGGTAAAAATTTTGGAGGATTGGATGTGTCCTGCACATATACTGGAATATCCATTTGAAACATTTCAACACCTCTATGTAAGAGACATAGAAATTAAGGGGTACGATTGTAAAACTCGTAAAAGCAACCGAGTAGACATATTCTCAATGATTTAGATTAATTCAAGAAGCAAGTGGATGGTACAAGTTATGGTATAAGTTGACAGCCGCTAAATTCCGTTGGCGGGCCACGCGCGTAATATCATCAGATCCACTATTGTCCTCAGTTCAAAACCCTCAATCAACAAATACCCCCACATGGGACGAAAGCCGCGCGTTATCACCGAGTGTCCTAACAAAGAAAACACAATTTCGTTGGAGGTTTTCCAAAAACAATATCCTGCACGATTTTCCTCCTTGGACGATGATAAATATGTATTGCATGGTGGCGGGCACGGGCTTCGAGTCACGTTTGTTCAGGCGCCACAGAACGTGGAACTAGCGCTCGATCCCCAGATTCGAGTGTTACAGCACCACTTGGTGCTGGCGTATGCTCTCAACACGAGCTTCATATTATGGGTTCCCGATGTCAACATCGGAGTCGAGTTGCCCTACCAATACATTGCTCTTCTGGCGTTAAAAGAGGTGTCGGGAAAAACTGCTCTCTACCTCCAGGTGCTCTCCAACGATATCATGGCGACTCGGATGCATGAAGAGTCGGAATATATCTCTACTGTTGAGATGCTTATTGAGCAGCCCGATATGACCATCATGGGGTTCAAGGGCAACGAGGCCGACTTATACTTGAGGAGTCTACTCAACCTGAGCAACCGAGGAATTGAGCCTATGTACCAGGCGCTATCGAGATGCTCGGCGTTTCATTATGACTCGGGCTCAGAAGCAGAGTCTATTCCGGAGATGGGTGCCTCTAGTGAAGAAGGCAACACACAGTGGTTTACGGCAGCCGATTGTTCGCAGGGAAATGCACCTACGCTCGAAGTTCCGCTGCTGTGGATCAACGCAGGAGACGCAGATGATCTAGGGCTCGGTGAGGAAGGTACAGAGGAGGCAAAGGAGGAGGACGAGGAAGAAGCAGGCATGCACGTGAACCTCGGCAATGGGCAACTTGCCGGGTCTGTAAGAAGACTTGAGTCCAGCAACAGTGATATTGCCAAAGCACGAAGAATTGAATAGGAATATATCCGTTTGGGAGGAAGAAAAGGGTATGTGGTAGATACTATGGTGGATACTGCGATGAAGATCCTATTGTGAAAAGCTCTGAGACGGAGTTTTTCCGGCGTTAGACTACTGGGTAGCTAACGATTGATGTACTGCTGTAAGAGGTGTACTTTACATAGACGCGCCAAGATGGTAAGACATCAATAATTAAAGCAATTTAGAGGTTAGATTAAGGGCCAGCTTATAGCGTATGCAAGAAATGCGAACGAGGCAATTGGGCCGGTTATGCGAGTATTGTCTTTTTTTTTTTTTTTTTTTTTTTTTTTTTTTTTTTCCGAGTAGCTCTCACTGTGAGGCATGACTGTATAAGGCAAAGATAGCCTCTGCAATCTAACATAGATAGCTAGCCCACACACAGGGCCTGGTGATAAGACAAACCCAGGCGAGTCTAAACTACAAAAATAGAAGCTATGAAGTCTGCCGAAGAGAAAATACAATTCAAAAATCACTTTTTCAAGCTAGGCCAGGGGAGAGTCATGACTGACGATGACATAGCGTTTTGGCTGATTCTCCTCAACACGCCGTCGGATGCCTCTGAAATATACGACTTGCTCACCGCCAACGACATCAAAACTGTCCGTGATCAGAATCTTCCTAACTTCTTGTTGCTAATACGCATTGTGTCGGTGAATTTGGTGAAGTTGTGTGGGTCCGTGAACCCATCTTCCACCAAACAGCTATTAAATTGCATACGTTTCCTTACAAAGACGCTTCCGTTCTGCTTCGAATTGCCTTCATATCGCTCCGATATAGAGCTTCCATTGTTCTGGGATTCGAAGTTTGACCCAACAAAGTTTCTTATCCTCGGAACAACCAATAAAGCCCCGCTTCCTCTAGAAAACACCATAGAGCATCATGAAAAGTCCATTGCTTACGAGTTGATCCACAGCTTGATAAGTTTGCTTTTCGTTCCAGGCTTCACTATTGAGTCTTCATCCAACTCTTCATCATCCTCGGGTATCCGCCTTTGGGAGTCCGGAATCGGCTCTTCTGCTCCCTACACAGTCCCCAACCCAATCCTTGATTGCAACCGCACGGAGGTGTTGAAGCTTCTTCTCACCTTGTGCTCTACCCCGTTATACCAGGTACCTTCAAAAGTCGTTGGTGAGGGCTCCAGATTCCTCACAGTTCTCGTGTCCACACTTCCCAAGCATCTTGTAATAAGTTTACTGTGCAGCTTGATCAATATCACCTGCCGCTCAGCTCGCTACTCAGCACTTGAGAATGGCTTGCTTTTTGACAACGAGCTTCTCAAGGAGCTGCGTTACTTCTGCGTTACCTACTCCGCCCAGCTCTTATGTGCAATGTTGGTGTATCCGATGCCTTCCACCGTGAGCTCTGAATTTTTGTACAGTTATGGGGTGCTCACAAAACCACACAAACCCGCAAACAACATAAGACTTTTCTTTGGGAAACTCTCCAAGGAGTCCGAGGTGTTGTTTCTAGCCTCCCACCTCCTAAACGTGCTCCGCTACCCGATCCACACTTTGAAGGACGAGTCTCAAAAGAAACAGCCCCGCGTGGGCTACCCATCTCTCTGGTCGCTTGAGGCACTGGTGATTTTGTGGGAGCTTCTACAGTGCAACAAGACATTTCGTGCCACCACTGCAGACCGGTTTATCCCCAGGTTGGTGCCCTACATTATATATCACATCTTTTCCTTCTACGACTCCCCTCCACACGAGGCCTTGGTGAAGCTGTTTGCATACTTGTTGCTATATATTACCAGTGAGCAGTCCTGGGTGGCGTCCATGATAGCCCTGGAGACCCCGACGGACGGGTTCCCGCCAGAACTCAAAATGGCCTCTTCTGGAACCACCAGAGACTCTACGGTGCTCAATGTGTGCCAGATAATAATGGCACTCACCGCCAATTCGACAAATGCCACCAGCCGCTACCACGAGTACTTGCTTCTGACTTTGGTGAACATTCTATACAACTTGATTCCGCAAGTCAATACCGCTGTCGAGGGCACCAATTTGTCGCATAAGGGAATGAGCAATACCAATCCTGGCGGAGGGTTGTCGGCAAAAGCCTCGACAGCAGTGAACAGGGTTGTGGCGAGGTTCGCAAATCCAGCATTCTTGGTTCAGAACGAAAGCCGTCCGGAGTTGCTCGCTTTGGTTTTGCGGGCACTATGTGCTGCAGCTACGAAAGCTCCCAATTGCGCTAGGATGGTTCTTTTCAGCTTTCTCTGCAACGAGAAAATGTACGATCATGTCTGGAACGTGATCCACGGTCTAGATCAAAACCACTCGGCAGAGGACCACCTTGACGATGTTAGCGAGGTAGCAGAAGAGGAGCTGAGTGCCACTACTGACACAAATGGGCTCGATAAAGACAATGACGAGGGCAGACCTCCCTTCAACAATTCTGTGTCCAATTCGACAGATGAAATATCCGGAGAGTCAAAGACGACATCTCAGGAGAGCATAGACACAGAAGCAAAGGCACGGTTGGAGGAGGAGGCCAGAAGGAGAGAGCAGCAGATGGAGGACTACGAGAATGAGGCTCTGGAAATAGCAGAAGCATTAAGGCCTTCTCCGCTAACTGGTATGTCTTCTAAGGTTAAGGAAAAATTGCCCATGGGGGCACCATTGCCGAGGTCATGGGGAGGCAACGATGCCCTTCGAGTCATTATCACCATCATCATCCCGCAAATCAAAATAGCATTGAAGGACGTGTGGGCCAAGAGGCACGACTGCAACTACGACAACTTCTTCATTGTCAAGCAAATCGAGCATTCGGATATGAAGGACGCACTCCTTGCCAACAAGACCAGGATCAACTACGATTTCCAGCCAAACACTCCAATTGAGAAACTCCATTTCTCCTGGAGTCATCTTTCGCTCGGGTGGTATGTGTCGCAATTATACTGGAGTATATTCAATTCCCACGAACACGTGAAGAGCGTTCTCTCCGCCAACAACACCATAATGAAGAACATCTCGTCATCCATAATGCTGTTTGGCAAGATTGCGTCATCGTGGTCAGGGATCACCAATTCTTTGCCTGGAAAAGAGCAAGGCCAGAATGCTGTTCTTTATGTGGAAACCAACTTCAACAGGAACAGCCCTTGGACGCTGACCAATCCTAGACTTTTCTTGACGGGTCCGGAAGAAGACGATGGGTTTATAAACCCGTTCATCTCGAAGCTTGGCCAAGGTGGACAGAACATTGCAATGGCTGACTTGACCAATTCGTTGGCAAGACGGTTCAGCGACTTCAGATTGGGCAGCCGGTCGCTTCTATCATCAGGAGCTTCCGGACAGCATAACGATGATCATGAGCGTTTAAAGCTCACCAAACGTAACTCAGTTTCCTCATTGCATTCCCTCAACACTCTTAACCGGACACGCTCCAACACCCCAAGGAATTCCATGAGTCTTTAGAGAATAATAAAAGCAGAAAAGTAAAATGAACAAATTCCATAAACCGATAAATCCATTAACCCCTAAAATCCACTACTCGCTGCTTTTCCGACCGTCATTTACTGCTCTATTAAGTGTTATACGCATATTTAGACGTGATCACCACTCATTAGTGTCTTTTGCCTTTCTTCTGCACAAGCTCGAACCCGTCATCATCCACAATAGGCTCTGGCTTCAGAATCTTCACTGCCTCCACATCCTGTACAAGTCCTGGGATCTCTTCCTCAGCATCCATGTCGTCATCATCGTCATCGGAAATGCCTGGGTTCTCAGGATCATCGACGATTTGAATTTGTTGCTTGACCGATGCCTTCTTCTGTTTCTCCTGATACTTGCTATAAAGCTCATCGACTCTCTTATAATCTTTGACCATACAATCTCTGTAGATCTTCACTATAAGAGCTGCGATCTCTAGCGCAGAATCGTTATCAACGTTAGTGTCGAACTCATCGACCAAAGCATACAAAAGAGTCTCCTCAATTAGAATGAGGTCCACAGCTTTAAGGTCGAATAAATCAAGCACGATACCTGAGATCCAGTCTCTCTTATCGGCGGATTGAGGACCACCCCAGTTATTTTCAACGGCAGTATTGAGCTCGTCCCATTTGTACACAGCCATACAAACACCGAGCTCAAACTTGGCCTGTTGCTTTGGATCCTGGAATTTTAGCGTTTCCTGCTCACCTTCGGCCTGAACGAAATCTGTTGGATCAATAGACGACATGGTGGTTTTGTCTAGATACTATCATCAATGATGCGGTCTCTAGCGATGGAAATCCGTACACCATAATCACTGGGGTACCTACTATACTGTACTAGATACTGCATACTATACTAGGTACTATACTATATACTTTATTCTATACTAGATAGTGTACTTGACCTACATACTATACTACTATACCATTTAAGAACTTTTAGGTATTTTTAGTTTAATATACTTATTGGACACCTCCTTCGCTAATACAATAGTGCCTAGTGAACAGATGTCATTAAGTGTCTGGTAGTAATCCATCTAAATGACCAAAGCATGGCTGCAAAAAAACCCTAAAAAAACCCTAAAAAAAAAAAAAAAAAAGTTTATCCCCATGACCTATCAGTATCTGAGAAATTATCGAATTAATCATCCAAGCATGGCTGCAATATTAGGGTCTCGCTTCAACACTGAAGCGACGTCCTCCTCTGAAACATTAAGACTGACGGTTCTAAAACGCTCACTGCGAATGTTCTGCTGAGCAAGAACACCAAATTCGACTAACTCATTCACCAACCGTGCCATACCATATATACGTAGATTCCGTGGTTGGCCGTAAAGGAAATCGGCATATGAAAGACCTGGAGAAATCTCCTTGAGTGCTTCAGCGCTTTCCTTCGAAGTAAGCAAAGCAAGGGAATTCTTCATTTCGTCCATCACGTCCCCCAACGGATTCTCAGCAAACCCCATTCTTCGGCTTCGTAGCAACACTCCAACCAAGATTAGCTTGGACGCAAATGAAAGCGAAGACAAGAACTGTGAGAGCGGGGAGTTGACCATCTCGTTGATAGCCTTGTTGATATGCTCTATCTTAATAGTGACGGTTTGTTCAGACTCGGGGACTTTAGAATCTTCGGTGAAATTGGCCGTGAAGTCCAACTCGGCAATCTCCACGGCCCTTCTGCAAATAGCAAGTGCTCTTCTGGCGTCTCCACTGACACTAGCCACTTTTCGAGCAGCATACCCCACCGCGTCCTGGCCAATAGTGACCTTGCGTCGGTTTTTCTCCGAAAGCATGCTGAGTCTGTTTTTGATAATCACCTCAAGCTCCTGGAAAGTGTAGCCGACAAACTGAATTCGACGGAGCCCGATACGAGAGGAGATCTTGTTGGTGAGCATCCTCTCAGGCAAGTCCATGGTGTTTGCCACGGCGATGATGATGAGTTTGGAATTGGGATAAGTCGGCCAGTTGAAAAAGTTGTACATGACATCTTGCGAGCGGGTAAACGCCTGGTCGATTTCGTCCATCAATACAACTAGCGGTTTGCGGTCGGTCGTGTCCCCCCTCTTGAAGTAGTCTTCCAAGAGAAGAGCTGCATTCGACGGAGTCACCTTGATTCCACTAATGAAGTCCCAGAGTTTTTCGTAGGCGGAGTTTGCCGCAAGCAACTTGAGACAGTTGATCTCCAAAAACTCAAACGGGTTTACGGCATCCCCCATTAGCTCCTGGAGCGTCTTGATCACTTCGCGGATAGTGGCGGTTTTGCCCACACCAGGCGTGCCACTCACGTAGATACAGCAACCCGTCTCCTCCTGGATGGCACTCTCGATGTTCATGTACACAGAGGTGAACTCGTCGTCCCTGCAAGGTAAAGATGCTAGCTTCGTTGATGCGTGAAGTTTCTCCTTAAGCTTGAGGAATGCCTCCGATGCGGTAGACAACTCAGGAGCTTCTCCACGTTTGGTCTTTGGTGACCCCGCCGAAAGCGACGGAAGCTGCGTGGCTCTGGAGCCCGATTTTACCTTGAATCCTTTCTTTAAAGGCGAGAGCACTTGTTGCAAACGCTGTACAGACGACGAATTGCGCTGGGTACGTCTTCGCTTTGACGGTGAGTCTGACTTTGGTGTGCGCAGAGTACTCTTTCTCGGGGAGCCTTTTTTCGTCGGCGTTCTTGGTGCAGCTTCTGTATTTGCGATATCGTCTTCGTCTTCGTCTTCTTCTTCGCTTTCTCGCTGCTCTTCCTCTCCATTTTCTGCAGCTTCTTTATCGTCTCCATCCACGTAGTCATCCGAATCACTATCCTCGCTTGAGCTTTCCTCGACGTAAGACTTTCTCGATGGTGATTGCAATCGGAGTAGCTTCTCCTTGATCGAGTTCCCCGATGGCTGCTTCCGTTTGGTGGGCGATACAACAAGCAGGGTGCTTTCTGCAATGTGAAGGATAGCATCATGGGGGTTCTTCACGAATAAGTGTCTCCATTCCTTAAAGTCCAAATCCTGGCTGAATTGCTCTCCATAAGCATCACATCCTCGACGGCATACATACAAAGACGTCGAGGATGATTCGTCTAGCACCACCTGGTCAAATTCCGAAATGGAAAGAACCTGCACCTTCTCAATGACATCACACACATTGATATTATGTTGATCTGGTGTAATGAAAAGCTCATTCTCCTTCAAATCCTCCTTGGACTTTTCAACAAGTTGTTCCTTAGACACGTCTTCAGTCTTTGCAAACCTTACCACCTTCATCTCCACGAAATCCACAACACCCAATTGAATGCTGGATATAATAGAAATGTAAGATTCGCCACCTTTGCTTGCCGTCAAGATGCAGTCACCCACTTGGATCGTGAGGCCGTCTTGTTGTCGCTGGAGCTTTATGCTATCATTGGAAGTAGACGCGCCTCTTCGGGTTCTTCGGGTCGGTGTAGCGGGAGCCGGCAGCTCTGATAGAGATTCCGGTTCTTCTAGTAAAACTTGCCAGTCTTTGAGATCCTTTTGTCTCTTTGCCATGGCGTGGTGTAGATGATAGTGGTGGTTGCAGTTGGTGCGCACGTGATTTGAGATGAAAACACTGGACTAAGAGCGCGTTACTGCTCAGAATGATTTGTCTACTTTTGCCAGTGCATTTGCCAGTGCACTTCCTACGACATTAACCAGATGTAATGTTTATTTCCATTTATGCTCCGTTTCGAGCTAGGATCTTAAGTATTTATTATTCCAATTCGTGTATAGTAGCTCGATATGTAGGCAGCTACGTGCTGGAATGCTGCAGCCACGAAAATACGTCAGCTGCCAAATTGGTCGAGAATGCAAAAATGAGATCAAAGACATCACAAGGCATGTCTTGTAAGTTGAACAGTATTTCTGGATCAAGGAAGCCATCGGTTATTTGTAGATCAAAATAGGCTCACCCACATTGACGATTTCCCCAATGTTCAACTTCAAGTCAAAAGCCTTTGAGAGAATAATCTTAAATATCTTCTGAACATTGATGGAGTGACTCGTCGAGCAGAAAATCACCGGCAGTTTCATGGCGTGGCCAAACTTCTTGGCCTGGTGAGTGATCTCGGTTTGATCTTGCGGCAGCAAATCTATGAACTCGTCATATTTTGTCCCCACGAGAAAAGGAATGGCAGTTTTATTAAAACCTCGGACCTGCCTGTACCATTCCTTGATCGAATTGAGGGTGGATTTTCTCGTCAAATCGAACATAAAGAGAATCGCCACCGCATCATTCGACACCAACGGTAGCATGTTTATGAACTCCTTTTGTCCCCCGAGATCCCATATCAGGAAAGTGATGTTTGTGTTTCTGATCTGGATCTTCTTGTCCATAAAATTGACCCCTAGGGTTTGAATGTAGTCTTCATCAAAAGATCCCTCCACGTACTTAACCATAAGTGACGTTTTTCCGATCTGGGAGTCTCCAATTAGTCCAATCTTAAGAGAAACTCTGTTGTTAGTGAATCTGCGTAAGCATCATTTACTATATTTTGAAGAAACATACTGGTTGCTTTGGTATTCTGGCTCCATATCCATTTGTAGTGGAATCCGTGGATCTATAGGCTATGTTTACCTTTTTGATACGTCTGTCACGTGATCTATAATATATTCATTGATCTGAGACGCCGCGGATCTTCCTCTTGTTGTCAATTTATCGGGTAACGGTGACCGTAGATTACCAAATATTGACGAAGATGCCGAAAATATTCTGTTCATCTAAGTTGAATTTTCATTTATATTTTTCAGCATGAGCGGATATTTTGCAATCAAGTGGGTGCTTGTGAACGCGTGATCTTTACGGCAGGTACCGCGCAGCTACTTCTAGTAACCGTGAATTAACAGTGGGAACAACCCATTGGAAGCGAAGTGGAGAAGTCTCACAGTTTTAAAAGTTAGCTCAGCGAAGAGCAGCACACTATTGTTCAATTAAGGAGCCTTGGTGTTGGAAGTGATTGTCAGTATAAATCACGTGCTATTGAACTCGTGGTTCTCATCAGGTGCGCACTCTCACGGGTGCACGAGGATTCCGGTAAAGACAGTCGTGTACCACTTAGGGTTTTCGCCCTATTGGCACGTGCGAACAGAATAGTGGTAACGTGCGCAGTGTAGGAGCGAGAGAGAATCTTGAGTAGTCTGCAGTACACGAAGGGAGTGCCAGTGCGCAGCGAGCGAAAAAAAAAAAAAATTGCGAGAAAAAAAATTGAAATTTAGTTAAAGGAATTTTACCTCTGTTCTCTTTATCCAGAAAACAATCATGGCTGTTGGTAAGAACAAGAGATTGTCAAAGGGCAAGAAAGGTTTGAGAAAGAAGGCCGTTGACCCTTTCACCAAGAAGGAATGGTTCGACATCAAAGCCCCAACCACCTTTGAGCGCAGAGAAGTTGGTAAGACTTTGATCAACAAGTCTACCGGTTTGAAGAACGCTGCCGATGGTTTGAAGGGCCGTGTGTTCGAGGCTAACTTGGCTGACTTGCAAGGCACTGAGGACCACGCTCACAAGAAGATCAGATTGAGAGTCGATGAGGTTCAAGGTAAGAACTTGTTGACCAACTTCCACGGATTGGACTTCACCTCCGACAAGATCAGATCTTTGGTGAGAAAGTGGCAATCTTTGGTGGAGGCTAACGTCACCGTCAAGACCGCTGACGACTACGTCATCAGAATCTTCGGCATTGCTTTCACCAAGAGACAACCAAACCAAGTCAAGAAGCACACCTACGCCAAGTCTTCTAAGTTGAGTGAAGTCAGAAAGAAGATGATCGAGGTTATGCAAAGAGAAGCCTCTAACGTGACTTTGTCCCAATTGGTTTCTAAGTTGATTCCAGATGTTATCAGCCGTGAGATCGAGAAGTCCACTCAATCTGTGTTGCCATTGCAAAACATCAACGTCAGAAAGGTCAAGTTGTTGAAGCAACCAAAGTTCGACTTGGGTAACTTGTTGGCTTTGCACGGTGAAGGTGGTACCGATGAAAAGGGAAAGAAGATTTCCTCTGGTTTCAAGGACGTTGTCTTGGAGACCGTCTAATCGTACATAGCGATTTCTTATAATATACTGATAGTCACGATAACACTGTGAAGTATGGTAATGTAGTACGGTAATAGAGTGGTGATGTGGGACATTGCTGGTGTATGGATTTTTGGTGGTGGTGTACTGGTGTTATTGTGGTGTATAGATGTGTGGTGTACGGGTGGATGCGGATGCTATTGATAGGGGCTGCGTGGTAATAGTTTGGACAATAGCACTGAGTGCTTTTAAAGAGTTGAACATCTGAAAGAAGTGGTGAAGATCAGGAAGAATATTTCACAGGATTAAGATGTCCAATTGATTGCCGGGGACGAAAACCTGTTTTTCCTTTTTCTTTTCCCTTTTCTTTTCTTTTCCCTTTTCTTTTCTTTTTCCTTTTCTTTTCCTTTTCTCAAGGCTTGTGCCTTAAAGCTAATTTACGATGACAGTTGCAAAACCCGATGCCGTCTTAAAATTGACGAAAATCTATACCTAAAAGTATATTCATATGGGCCAAGTCCATGAACCCAGGGAGTTATAAAAAGACCTGTATATAACACCAAAGGGTACCCTTGTTTGTCTTTTTGTGGTTTCGCGCAACCTACACGTTACTTGCTGGCCACAAGCCACGCGAGATAAGCCCCGGGCGTTCTGCCGTGCCCCTCGCAGGGAAGAGAAGGGGAAAAATAAGATGTTGCTGCGAGTCCACAAAAAAACTGTAGTAAAGTGTTGAAGTAAAATCTAGCAAAAGTTAACGATTTAAACATTATTTCTCTACTTTTTTTTCTGTAACTCAAAGATCCAAGTGACAAGTAGACAATAGCCACTGCACTGTATACAGAACATAAAGATTCCCTCACATTTTTCCCTCACAGCACACTCTTTGCGGAAACGTCCTTCACTCAGCCCTTGCCGCTGCTCGGCCTACGTACAGTCCGTTTATTATAATCATTATACCATCAACTTGGACTTATTTATTCTTTTTCACCACTACATGTCGAAGGTATGTCTTACATAAGCAATTTACTACTATTAAGAACCCACCAAAACTAACTTTTAGAAAGCTCTGCCCGAGGCCAATGGCCTGGCCCAGAATGGCTCTATGCCTCATACTGACGATGTGGAGCAGTATAATCGCGAGGCTCGGGCCAACCAGACCAACATGAATCCCCCCGTGGACTCCAAAAAGAATAAACCTCCTCAACAAGAAAAGGCTCCTGCCCATGCAAGAGATGTTCCAAACTTTGCCTGGCGCTCAATTGGCTCCTGGGACAACATCTCTGGTGAGGACAAAAAACACTCCTTGTCTACGGCCAAAGCTGTTGAAAACTACGTCATGGACCACTTGTACGGAGACTGGTACTACAACACTGTCATTATCATTGGAATCTGCTTTTTCTCCTGGTGGTTTGCCCGCTACGGGTTCTCTTTCTGGACGTTGTTTGTTGTGCTCTTAGGCGCTGGCTCGGTGTATCGTGCCGAGTTCCGTCGTTTCAACAGAGACATCCGCGACGATTTGGCTCGTATTGATGCTAGAAACAGATTGGAGAACGAGTTGGAGACCATGGAGTGGCTCAATTCCTTCTTGGCTAAGTTTTGGGTCATCTACATGCCCGCGTTGTCTGAGATGGTCATGTACCAAGCAAACGAGATCTTGAAAGACCAAGCCCCCGGCTTTGGTATCGAGGCATTGTCCCTTGACGAGTTTACCTTGGGTTCCAAGGCCCCAAGAGTAGACTCCATCAAGTCCTACACCAGAAAAGGCGAGGACCACATTGAAATGGATTGGGCCTTCTCTTTCGCTCCCAACGATACTGACGATATGACTAAGAATGAGATCAAGAAAAAGATCAACCCTAAGGTTGCTCTCGGTGTCACCGTTGGTAAGGCTTTCATCTCCAAGTCCTTGCCCATCTTGGTCGAAGACATGTCCTTCACCGGCAGAATGAACATCAAGTTGAAATTGACTGAAAACTTCCCCCACGTGAAAATGGTGTCTGTGCAATTCTTGGAGCCCCCTAACATTGACTACGCTTTGAAGCCTGTTGGTGGTGACACCTTAGGTCTCGATATCATGAGTTTCATCCCCGGCTTGTCTTCCTTTGTGAACGGCATCATTCACTCCACTTTGCGTCCCATGTTGTACGCTCCAAACTCCCTTGACATTGACGTCGAGGAAATCATGGCCCAGCAGTCCAACGACTCTGTGGGGGTCCTTGATGTCACAATTAAGCGTGTCACAGACATCAGACCAAGTGTTAAAATCAAGCACGACACCATCCACCCATTTGTCGGATTATCGTTGTCTTCGGCTTCCTGTGACCCAGAGACTACCAAGGTCAAGAATAGCACCTCCAATCCAGTCTTTATGGAAACGAAGCACATGTTGGTCAATACTTTGCAAGGCAATTTGTTGACTTTCGACTTGCAGGCGTTCATTCCTGATGAAACAAGCGACGTTTCCATCGGCCGTGTTGATGTGCCCTTGGACGACTTGTTGCAAAAAGACACTCAAACCGCCGTGACAAAGAACATTGTCGAGTCTGGTAGAGTCGTTGGTAAAATCGAATATGACCTCAAGTGGTACCCCGTTGTGCCTCCTACTATTCTTGAAGATGGCACCAAGGATGAAAGCTTGGATCTTGAGGTCGGAATCATGAAGTTTTCCCTCTACGGAGCCAGTGACTTGGACATTCAGAAGTCTGTCATGGGTTTGTTGAACCCTTATGCAGAAGTTTATGTTAACGATGAGCTTATTCGGACAACCAGAAGATTGAGACAGATTAATGAACCGCTGTTTGGTCTCACTTTCGAATCTCTTATCACTCAGCAGTCTACCACCAGAATCCAGGTTTTGGTGAAGGATAGCGTTGAGGAAGCCATTGTTGGCCGGTTAGATACTAACTTGCAAGACTTGGCATTTGAATCTTCAAGAGGCCAGCAATGGATCACTGCAGCTCCAATCAGACCCGGTGGACCGGCCTCCAAATTCAGAGTTGGTGTCAAATGGTCTGCTTTGAATATGGAGGAGCCCGAAGAGGACCATTTCCAGGACTGTGCCATTGGTGGTTTGAGATTGCTTGTTCGTCAAGCTCATGGCTTGATCAACCTCGAGCAAGTTGGCGATGTTGATCCCTACATCAAGGTTTCGCTCAATGGTAAGCCTAAGGGCAGAACTCCAACCATTGCCGATTGCTCCAGTCCATTCTACAATCAAATATTCTTTTTCCCCATTGCCAACGAGCATCAGCACGTTTTGTTGGACATCTACGATGCTGAAGCTGAGGGTAAGGATAGACCTTTGGGATCATGTGCTATCAGTGTGAACGACTTCTTAAAGAAGAATTCTGAGGGCTACTTCCTTGGTTACGATGGCTCAGAAGAGATTATCGAGCAGCCTGTGTTGTACAGTGGCCGTAACCATGGTACCTTGACTTACTCTGTCTCATTCATACCGACATTGCCCGTGTTGACCCGTGCTCAAACCGAAAACCTTGATGTGTACTTGGAGAGCAAGAAGAAGGCTGAAGATGAGGAGCGGAAACGTGAAGAGAGAATGGAGGAGCTCTACAACAAGAACCCTGACATTTACGAATGGGTGGAGTTGCAAGACGACAAACTTCCTGATCCAGAAAGAATCAAGTTGCCCTTGGAGAAAGCTGTTAAGTATAGAACCGGTGTGTTCTGCGTCAACATTCTCAGTGGCCGCTTCAAGCAGAAGGATCCGTTGGTGCAAACATTGTTTGATGACCACGCGTTCCCATCTAATGTGACAGCAAGAGCTGAAAACAAGGTTCTCAATAAGCCATCTCATGTTGAGGGATTTATCAGAGACTTGCCCAACTCGAAGACTATTTTCAGGGTTTGCAATCGGTTTATTGTTGAAGATAAGAAGCATATCTACTGCGAGAAGATCTTCGACACGATTGATCTTTTGAGCAGAGCTTACGACCACCCAATGGACTTGAGAATTGATGCCAATAACGTGATCAAGATCCAGGTTGAGTTTATTCCATCTGCGGTGAAGTTGGCCCCATTGGACACTGTGCTCGACGTCGGTAAGATGAAGCTTGAGATTCTCAGTGCACAAGGTTTGAGCTCAGCAGACTCCAACGGTAAGTCGGATCCAATGGCCGTGGTGAAATTGCAAGGCATTGAGCTCTTCAGAACGGATAAGAAGAGAAGAACATTGGATCCTATTTGGAACGAGGCTTTCGAGTTTCCTATCTTGTCTAGATCTAGAGAGGTTCTTCTTTTGGAGGTTTATGACTGGGACTTGACACACGATGACTACCTACTCGGCAAGGCCGTTTTGGATCTCTCTGCCATTGAGCCTTTTGAGTTGACAGGATTCACAGTGAACCTTGACACACAAGGTACGGTGAACATGAGAGTTACATTCAGACCCGAGTACATCAGACCAAAGGTTTCTGCGACATCGCCTTTGGGCATTGACATGAATGATGTCAAGGGTGCGCCATTGAAATTGGTGGGTGGAGCAGCAGGTTTGGCCGGTAACGCCGTGGGTAACGGAGTGGGTCTCGTTTCGGATAATCTCTCCAAGGGCGGACAGCTTATCAGAGGATTCGGCAAGAGAAAGAGCGGAGAGTCTGCGGAGAATGAAACTCAGAACGGCAAGAAGAGTGCCTCTGCAGACATGTCTCGTGTTAGCGAGCAAGGAGAGAGAGAAGGAGAAGACGAACTAGAAGAGGACGAAGATGAAGAAGCTGGTTCGGACCTTCTTTCGGAGTACTCCAAGCAGACTGGCAAAACAAAGGGCACCAAGAGCAATAAGAGCGGAAAGCACAAAAACGCAAGAAAGAGCCAGGACACCAAACAGGGAGCACCATCGAGAGAAGAGGAGCTTGAAAGAAACAAGCCACCTTCGATCAAGGGAGCTCTCCCTGCGTTCGATCCGCAAGAATTGCCTCCACCACAACGCCCTGGAAGTCGTAACGGGCACAAGAGAGAAGCCAGTGGCGCTACAGAGATTTCTACCGTCAATTCGTCTGTTTTTGGTACAGATGGTATTCCCGGCAGAGTCAACTTGATCTCGGCGGAAGGGTTCCAGACATCCAGCTTGGACATTAAAGCCAGAGTGATTACACCAGCGGTGACGAAAGACATTTACAAGACAAGATCAACAAAGGCGCATCTGGGTGCTCACAGATGGAACGAGACTTTCACATTCAAGTGTCCGCCAAACGGAACATTGGCACTTCTTGTTCGTGAACATCGTGCATTTGGCCGTAGCCAGGTGTTGAGTACTGTGGAGTTGAGGCTTGAGGACTACTTGGACAAGGACCAGACTGTGCTGTTACCTGCAGGAAATGGGTCGGTGAACTTGAGCATCAGATACTTCAGTTTGGGGCAGTAGTGTATGAGATACGTGAAGATGGCAATTACATGGTATTGCTATCTTCTTTAAGTGTGTACAAATTTATGTTTAATTGTTAGAGGTGGAATTTATGAGATAGTTGGTGTGGTGTTTAGCGGATGTGAGTGGAGGGTAGTGGAGATTAGTGGAGAGCGGAGATTAGTGTAGGATAAGGGGAAGAGACACCCACGTGACAAGTGTGACTGCTCTGTTGTGTGTGTGAAGGAAACAGTGCGGGAGGGAGAAGGAATATGGTGGAAACGCGGATGCGAAAGTAGGGACAAAACATAGAAAAAAGGAAAAAAAAAAAAAAAAAAAAAAAAAAAATTAAAAAACCCTTACATCCTCACCAAGACGAACTGTCTGCACACTGCGAAAAAATTGGTGAGAATTTTTGCGAAGCTAGTGGAAAAAGTCATAGACTTTTCGTTTCATTCTATCAAGAACCAGACAAAATGAGCCAAGTCGTATGTTCGTTTGATCAAGAGAATAGCAACCTATACGTTGTCTAGAACATCCCATTCAGGTTGATATGAATAACATCAATACTAACTATAAGGCACAAAAGTGGTACCAGACCGAAGACACTGTGCCAAAGAAGGCCAGAAAGACCCAACGTCCACACAAGTTGCGTGCCTCTATCACCCCTGGTACCGTGTTGATCTTGTTGGCCGGTAGATTCAGAGGTAAGAGAGTGGTGTACTTGAAGCACTTGGAGGACAACACCTTGTTGGTGACTGGTCCTTTCAAGGTTAACGGTGTCCCATTGAGAAGAGTCAATGCCCGTTACGTTATCGCCACCTCCACCAAGGTTGAGGTCTCTGGTGTTGACGTTTCCAAGTACAACGTCAAATACTTTGCCAGAGAGCCAGCATCCAAGTCCAAGAAGTCCGAAGCTGACTTCTTCAACGAAGAACAGCCAAAGAAGGAAGTCAGAGCCGAGAAGGTTGCTGACCAAAAGTCCGTCGACGCTGCTTTGTTGGCTGAGATCAAGAAGACCCCATTGTTGAAGCAATACTTGGCTTCTTCCTTCTCTTTGAAGTCCGGTGACAGACCTCACTTGTTGAAGTTCTAAGTGAATCTTTTGTATATTTAATACACCATTTGAGAATCCACTGCAGCTACTACCGTGGTTGATAAAAACGTATACAAGTTTTACAATCTTGTGCAAGTACAAGATTGGTGTACATAAGCACAGGATTAAGTACCTAAACACAAGTAGTACAAGAAGCACCTAAGCGCATGAAGTACAAGAAGCACAAGATTGCTCCTTGGCTGACAATGATCTGAACACCGTAAAGCAGGTGAACAGCGTAAAACAGGTGAACAGCGTAAAACAGACTCATTCCAGAAAAGTGACCCCACCTGGTACAAAAAAGTTCCTGCATATTCCGCTCATCACTGACCTCATCGCCGATTATTGGTCTTTTTCAATCTACCACCACAATGGCTTCTCTTCTCCCAATCAGCACATACAATTTGGCTCTTGAGCCCTTCAACCCTGTTCCTGCCTTGGAGGAGGACTTCCCAGTTACTGTCAGAATCACCATGGCCGCTGTTGACCCAGAGGCTGTGGATGACAAGAAGGAGCCTTCTACCTTGAGGGTTTTGAAGACCTCCAGAGCTTCTGACGACGACGATTTGCTTGACCTTGAAGCTGAGGACGATGAGGAGGAGGATGATTTGGACGATGAGGAAGAAGAGGAGGAGAAGCCCAAGAAGGACAAGAAGGAGAAGAAGGAGAAGAAGGGCAAGAAGGCTGAAGAAGAAGAGGAAGACGATGAAGATGATGAGGAAGACGATGAAGATGATGAGGATGAGTTGGATGATGAGGTTGAAGAATTTGTTCTTTGCACTCTTGGTCCTAACGTCCAGTACCAGCAGACTCTTGACTTCACCATCTCGCCAGCCGAGGAAGTCCATTTTGTTGTCACTGGCTCTTACCCAGTTCACTTGAGCGGTAACTACGTTGAGCACCCAGGTGACGATGAAGCGGATGAGTACGGAAGCGATGATGAGGACTACGACAGCGACGAGTACAACTTGACTCCTGATGAAGACGAGATTCTTGGTTTGGACGAGTTGGAGAACGAGTCGGACGTTGAGGGTAAGATCGAGGAGTTGGTGGATGAGGACAAGCAGAAAAAGAGACCTGCTGAAGACGACGAGCCAAAGACTAACAAGAAGGCTAAGGACGACAAGAAGAAGGTCCAATTCACCAAGGAGCTAGAGCAGGGACCTACACCTTCTAAGAAGGAGTCCAAGAAGGAGAAGAAGGAGAAGAAGGAGTCCAAGGACGACAAGAAGGAAGACAACAAGGAGGAGAAGGACACCAAGGACAAGAAGTACCCCACCAAGACATTGTTGGGTGGAGTGATCACCGAGGACAGAAAAGTCGGCCAGGGTCCAGCAGCCAAGTCCGGCAACAAGGTCGGTATCAGATACATTGGCAAGTTGAAGAACGGCAAGGTCTTTGACAAGAACACCTCGGGCAAGCCATTTGTGTTCAACTTGGGCAAGGGTGAGTGTATCAAGGGATTTGACTTGGGTGTTGCTGGCATGGCTGTCAACGGTGAAAGAAGAGTCATTATTCCACCTAAGATGGGCTATGGCTCCAGCAAGTTGCCTGGTATTCCTGCCAACTCCGAGTTGACCTTCGACATCAAGTTGGTTTCCCTTAAATAGGTACAGAGTAGTTATGTTTAATGGATACAGAGCTCATATGTTTAGCTCTAGAGTCTAGTTGTCGACACATGTGATGTCGTTATGTACATCAGAAACACCAATGGATGAATCCCCCTAAAAGAGCACCCAAGGCAACAAACATCGTCAGCACAATGCCCATATCCACACGTGACAAGAGAAAACTGGTGCCAGGGTCCTTGGCTGCGGCAAAGAGACCTTGTGCCCACTGGGTGAAAGCAGTCCAGCTGTTGATGTGGCTGAAACTGATAAGATGATGACTTGAAGGATCCGAAGGAGCCGTTGGGGCCAATTCTGCCGACAGCGCATTGTCCCCAGAGACAGGCATGTTGTTGCCAGCCAAGCTGCGCATCTCGTCGGCAAAAGAGTCCATTTTCTGCTGAACCTGAACGTTGAAAGCATTTACCAAGCGTCTTCTTTTCCACGGTTCCACAAAGAACGTCGCCACGGCAAAGAGCAACACGTTAACTCCCATGATCATCCACGTCCCCCACGTAGACGCCCGTCTGATCTTGTCACTCCAGATTTGCTCCTCGTGGTACCGGGTAAGAATGGAATGTGTGAGTCTTGTTTGCACAGACTCGACCGTCAGCTCTGCCTCGGCAAGCTTCGCTTCTGCTTTGCTCTCGTCCTGCTGAATAGAGTGATCGTTTTTGTAGAGCTCTGTGAACCGCTCCACGTCCTGGCCCGACCAGCTGTGCTTTCTTGTGAGAAGCTCATTGATTTCTTTTTGCAGGTCGGACCTTCGCTGGATCGCCTCCGAGTACCGGGCTTTGGTATCTCGAACTGCTTGTTTCAGCTGCTTCAACTCCTCCTCAAGTGTGTCGATGGCCGTCTTCAACTTTTCTATACTCAGGTATCCCGTCACGTCATTTAATGCCCTGGTGACGTGGAAAATCGTCTCTTGGAGGTTATCCATGTATTTTTGGAGCGATTTGGAAAATGCCAGTTCTTTACTTTCCTGATCTGACGGCAAGTTTCTGATTTGCTCGTGAATGTCCTTCTGAACGGAAAACGATGATATTGGCACTTTAGGAGGTAGCACAGTTTCGGCTTTTTTCACCTCTTCAGCTGGAGGAGTTTGCGGTTGTGGTTTTTGCCCAGCTTTGGAGCTCTCGATTATTTGTCGTAGTTTAGCATCATTAAAAGGAGTGCTGGAGTATAATCTGATATCCGGCCGCTTGGCCGGGAGAATTGATGGCCGGAAAAGCCTCCATGATCTGGCGAGCATAAGTAGAATTTTTGGGCTTTTCCAGATCGTCTAAAGAGATTTTCAGAAAGATTGTCTAAAGAATATGTAGTAGAAAACACGCCTGGAGAATCTGGAGTAGAGATGAAACAGTGAGAAAGCGCGGGAGCCAAAATGGTATTTCCGAAATCGCACCTAAGCGACACTACATGCAAAGATCTCAATTATTGATATATGACACTTGATATTTTTGCCTCTGTTATTGTATATTGTCCACTGTTTTCTAAAAATTCTTGTCAATCAACTCCTTGGCCATTTTCCAGTTGTCGGACTCCACGTAGTCCAAAACAATAACACCACTGCCCTTAGCAAAACTGTCCTGGAGCTTATGGTCACTCATGGCTTTAGCCACCTGCTGTGGCCAACAGTCGTGGTCAAAGAAGTTGGAACCAGAGGTAAAGTTCACAAAGAGCTTGTTGTCGTTGTTGGAGGAGTTGTAGTCGGCAGCCTTTTTGGCTAACTTCTTGACGTAGTCAACCTTCTTGTTGACATCGTCAGCCTTTTCAATCTCACAAAAATCTTGAACGCAGAAGGTGCCTCTGTCGTCCTCAATGGTGTTGTATTTCCACACATGAGCGTCGAAACCAAACTGGTTTCTTCTGTCCTCATTGTTGACACCAAATCTTCTGAACAACACGGCCTTACCACGGGCATCTCCCAACTTTGGCAAGTCTGTGCCCAAGAACCACTTATCCTTCTTTGGGTTGACGTATCTGTCCCAAATGAGGTTACCAAACTCGTCGTTGTTGTTATCCCACTCGCCTGTTCCCTCTTGTTTGATGGAAACAATGACAGTCTCGGACTTGTTTTTGTCGAGGAAATCGTACACCTCATCCAAGGCACTGGTGAGCTTCAAGGGGAAGGGGATTCTCACGGGGAACTTGCCGTGGACCACGGTCAATTCATTGGCTTCATCGCCAGACTTCAAAGGGTACTTTCCGACTCTAATGTCCAAGAAACGAACACCGTGTTCCAATTGATCGGTGACGGAGGCTCCTTGGCACTGAACACTGGGCAAAGCAGTATGGCAAGCGGCGGAGTTGTGAGTACCAGGAATAGCAAGGGTGCTTATCTTGGTGTTGTCGTCGATATCTTTAAGCCAGTGCTTGTAGTCGACCATTTTTTGGGAAAAGTATGGAGAAGTAGTAGAAAAACAAAAGAGTAAGAGAGAGAAGAGAAACGAAAGAGAATGGAAGGGCGACGAAAATTTAAGCCGTAAAGACGGGCAAAACGATCAATTTACGGGCGGTGTGTATAATGGCATGCATGGAAACCCCGTACTGTACAGAGAGCAATAAAGAAGAGTGCATGTACGTGTCAGGAACACTGCCTCGTAGTATAATTTGCAAGCGTGGAGAAGTTGATCTGCAGACTTCTGAGTTCAGTTGGTGAGTATATGGGCTTTATCAGATTATGGTTTTTGATATTCTCCTCATTCGGCCCAATGTTGTAGCCGTGTGGAGATCCTTCGGTGCGCCTTCGCAGGTAATAAATTGTGGTGTACGGGTGTAATACTATGGTAATGCGAGACATCGGAACTAGAGAAGAAGTAAAGATGTTTAAGGGTCTTGTGATGATCACGTGTGCAAGAAAATAATGAGGGGAACACGAGATGGACATTGGTTTTCTTGTTGTGACAAGACCGTTAGCCCACTTTGTGATTTGTTCATGACGTCATGAATCAAAATTATCAAAGCCAAGGTGAGGCAAGATTTTTGATGGACTGTATATAAGTAGATGGTGGCGGTACACTTAAGAAGGATAAACGAAGAGAATGAAGAAGGTTGCGGCTCAGAAAATCGTGCGGCTTAAAGAGAGATTTCCCCACGTTCGAGGTCTGTCTGGACCTTTCTCTTTTTTCACTGTATTCTTTTCTTTTTGCTCTTTTGCTTTTGTTTTACTTTTCTTTTGTTGTGTTGATTTTGCGTGGGCTTAAGGAGCAAACCACCAAGTGTGGCTGAAATGGACCTTCTAATAAGTAGGCGCAGTGATTGCAAAGATATGGTCATTCTATGGAAAATTTTTTGGTATTTTCAGACGTCTAGGTAATATTTGCATCTAGTATGATGGTTGAAATTGAGGAAGTAAATTGGGGAAGGTAGAATCGGAAAGTACACCCAATTGCGCAATTACATATTAGTAAAGAAAAGAAATAAGGAGAATAAAAAAGATCCCAAATAAAAGGAAACTAATTCTTTGTTTCTGCAGTGTACGAGAAAGTTTTGATACGATGCAGTCATTCTTCTGCGAGAAGGAAACGGTCCGGAAACATCAGCGTGACTATATGTTTCAGGGGGGTAAGAAGGGTGTTTTAGAAAAATGTGGAGGGAAGTCGGGTTTGAAGGATAGAAATGTGGGGATCTCGAGCAACGATGTTTAGATGTTGCTATTCAAAAAAAAAAAAAAAAAAAAAAAAAAAAAAAAAAAAAAAAAAAAAAAAAAAAAAAAAAAAAAAAAAAAAAAAAAAAAAAAAA